>JARYGA010046738.1:0-24441 GCA_030545235.1 Helianthus tuberosus
TTATCTAAGATTGATAATTTTAATTTATTTGGTATGATATTTAAGTATTTATGACTGGTTGAAGTAGTTAGAATGATAACAAATTACTTTATTATATTTATTAAGATAAATATTATGAAATAAAGTCTATTTATGTATTTGGTATGTTTTAGTAGGGTAAAGTTATCCTACAAAGTCTCCTAAATCTGTGAAAGGTACAAAGACACAATGGATCAGAAAATATAACACAATGGATCACAAAATATAACATAATGGCGAGAAATATAACACAATCCTAAGGAACAAAAGACACCATAAATCACAAGAAAGACACAATGATGGAAATAAAAAACACAATGGCAAATAAAAAGTCACAATGATCAAAACAAAAATTCTAAAATATACAAGCTAAAAACCCTAAAGCGAAAATCTAAACTCTAAGATCATAGAGTTCAACGGGACGGTTCTAATGCCGCTAGAATTAGTCCAATTTGAGTTCGTTTAATACTCTTCCTATGACTACAAATTTTGAAGACTATCTATCTGAACCTTTTCCTGTTTTAGTAATGACATATATATATTTTTTTTGATTTGGTGATTGGAAATGAGTTTTAATTAAAAATTAAAATCACCTTCAGGTTTTATTTGTCTTCTTACACATGCTTTTATTCCTCAATTCGGTTCCTTTGTCGAAATTAGCAAGATCATTTTTATTGTAAAACGCTTTAAAATCAGGGGTCTCATATGCTGGATTTACTCTTTAGCATATAGCTTTTAAACCGAAAGATTCAATCATACGCAACCGAAAACATACATACATAACATCCCAAGGTCAAAACAAACCATAAAATAGGTCTCTAACAAAACATAGCATAATAAGCCGGTAGTGTAAAAGGAATAAATATTCTATTCAGTTTTATAAATATATTTGCAATTCATTTTAATAAGAAAGTCATCTCCTCGTTCACCGTACTTGTAGATTTTGTTGTCGGAATTCCATGATTTAGTTCCCATTCTTTGTTATATTGTGCTATATTTTTTTGGTGGGGTTCGGCTACAAAGTCCATTTTTCCTAAAAGTGTACAAAATCATAAAGCCCCACAATTTCTGCCATAAAACACACTAAAACACACAAATAACTCATGATAGTTGGACTCGTTCACACTCGTAATTCCAACCAAATAAAATTTATGTTGGGCTTGTTTTACGATTGGGTTATTTTAATATGTAGTGAATATGTTCTCCAAAATATTTTAATAATTGTAGGTTAACAATGGTAGATAATAATTTAGAAAGGAGAAACAAATTTATTTCAGGACAAATTAATTGGTAATAAGAACTCAAATGGTGAACATAGTTCACTCGTGTACACAACTAATGATGTCTCTTATTATATCTTCTTTCTATTCTGTTTCCTTTTCACATTTAAATTAAAAAGATGAATAAAAGCACTCAATTCAGGCTTTTAAGCAGATAATTATTAATAATTACAACTTTGAAATTTTTAAAAGAACTTAATTCTTGAATAATTATCAGACAAACTTTCGACCCCTTGAACGATCATAAGGTAAATTAACAATGACGATGGTCCGCCGTTTGTTAAGCAAAATATTCTCGGTCGTTACATATGTTTACTATTTTATATATGGAGAATATCAAATATCAAATTTTGTAAGAACAAACAAAACAAACATGAATTAAATAAAGGATATGGTTCAGATATTTATTAAACAAACCAAGACGGTGTCACTATGGGTAGTTTAGTGTATTTTTTCCTTTTTTAACTTTTTTATTGTGAAATACGTCATTTAACTATTAGGATGTCTCTAATGAGACAACATTTAGTGTATTTACTACAATATGCTATGCGATTTATGAAAATACACTAATTCAATGTATTTAGGATATTATATTCACTTGTATACATATTACTTATTTTCTCTCGCTTTATGAAACTATGTTATTTAGGATATTATATTCACTCATGTACACATTACTTGTCTACTCTCGCTTTATGAAACTTTGCAAATATGTCTTCTCTCGCCCTTGTCTCATTTTTCGATGCCTCAAGTTTTGGCAAGCCAACCTGCAAATCCAACGAGTATGTGTGTGTGTGTATATATATATATATAGAGGATAAGGATCCGTTAGGAACCACCCTTTATTGCGAGAACCAGTGTGAACACATGGCATTTTTGTAATTAAAGTGAAATTCCATCTAACTGGGTTTATATCCTCGTCCTGTTCAAATCAGTAAGGTTTACATCCTTGTTCTGTTGAAATCGTTCACTCCTACTACCCCCTGACAACCGCCGCCGCCGACACATCGCCTCTGCCACCACCGCGACACCACCGACACCACCGCACCACCACCGTGACAACTCCTTCGACGACAACTCCTCCGGCGACAACCCATCTGGTGACATTCATACATCTGCTCATAAGTCACCACTGCGATAACTAATCCGGCTCGTCCTTATACGATTACTCCGTTGAATACATTATTTATCCGGTAATCACAACAAATTACATCCTTTTTTTTGTCCGATTATATTGTTTTTTGTCATCCATATACAAATAAACATAATTTCAGTTGTAACCCCTTTGTAATACAGATGGCATCCTCTGATTCATCACATATATACCCTCCTCGTCAATCTGATATTAACAAAGTTAGGTCAACTTCAGCTTATAAAAAGACCTATTTTTTATATCCATACTATTGAATCTATGTCTACATCAGAAAATGTGTTGTAGCCGAACACTCAATTTCCGCTGAATACTCAATTTCCGATGACAATACTTCAACATCGACTGCTACATCACCCACAAATCTGGACCAACAACAATTGCAATTTATACCAACAATTACAATTTATACGATAGGAGACTAAAGGTAGTATACAGAGATAGTTTTTACATGCTTGATAACTCTATTTTCCTGTATCAGTGTTTATTTATCATTGTTCATTGTTTGTTTTTCTAGTTTTTACATGCTTTACTACTCTATGTTACTATATCATTGTTTATTTAACATTTGCTTGGTTATCCTATGTTCATGTATCACTATTTATATAAATTCTTCATTTTTTTTTGTTTATCTGCTTGATCAATACAACGATCATGCACATGTGCATTATGTTGATAACACCCATACTCGTCACTGATCATGCACATGTGCATTATGTTGATAACACCCATACTCGTCATCCGTAAACTGTTAACCATCATTAACACGAACATGCACATGTGCCAACAATCCATAATCATCACAAATAAACCGTTAACCATCAGTACATAATTATGCACATGTGCATCACATTACCAACACCCCATACTCATCACCAAAAAAATTGTTAAACATTTATACATCGTGCGTATACACACCATATACCATATTAATCACAATCTTATATGTTTTTCTTTTTTCTTTATACAGGAACAATTACGACTTCTACACCTACTGGCACACCATATTGGATACCCGATGTTAATGCTGAATACATCCCTATTATAAACAATACGTTTAACAGTTGGGAGGGCGTTGATTCCAATGATACTGATGAAGATGTTGATGATGATGCTAAAGACACTACATATATATATGAACCTGAGTAACCTCGTACACATTCATCCAGGCGTGTAGACATGCATCCAGGCGTCATAAAACATTCAACGATTCTTGATTATCCTATATATAATGACAAACAGTTTCTAAGCATTATTCTTTTTGTTTACAATCATTTTGCACTGTTTATATATATATGACTGACCTTGTTAAACTAATATGGCAAAATATGCATATGTGCATAACTATGCACATGTGCATTAACATGACTAACCTTATCTACAGGTTTGCTTCAATAAAAAAACCCTAACCCTTGACAAATTGAATTTTGTATTACCACCAATCATATTTAACATTAATTAGTAACAAAACTACGTACAAAAAACACATAAATACCACATTACAGATCGTGCTATCACAACAATCGCCCCTAATCCCTCAAAAATTATATACATCAAACCATTTTCACTAATGCATATATGAAACTAAGATTGAAGCCTCATATTCACATATAAAAGATCTAAATCGACCATTAAGCATCATTTTAACATATAAACATGCAAAACAGAGTGTATAAACTTACAAATTCACGGAATGGTGTAATGGCGCTGGATATTCTGACAATAAGCGAGTTCGTTGGACGTTTGTTCTTCAAATTCTCCCTAATTATGCCACAATCTTCAATGATTCTATTCTTATTGCCCTAATTTCGCATATGTGATCGATGATTCTTTTATTTGTGCCCTAATTTCGAACATACTACGAATAAAGGATGAATGGTAAGATCGAGATGACAGATGATGAATTTTGGAGAATCTGGAGTGACGGAAGTGAACTGAGATGACGAATTTTGAAGTCCAGGAGTGTCAGACGTGGGTGTTTATGAGGAGGCACTTAATGTCAGGTGTTTAGGAGGAGACGCTTAATCTCAATTTTATCATGTATTTACAGTATTGCCCCCTTTTCACATTGGTTTTCGCGATTCTCGCAATAAAGGTGGTTCTCGCATGAACCTTACCCTATATATATATATATATGTGTGTGTGTATGTGTGTTGTGTTTCCCTTGGTAACAATCGGTGGATACTCCCTAGATTGGGGAAATATATTTTTTGTCCCAGGGTTGGGGATGGTGTTCTTGACCAGGCCGGAGGTTCCTGCCGCTCTTCGAGCCCCATTCTGTCCACCTTATAGATATTTTATTAGGACACTATTTTGTTACCCATACTTTTTTTCTCTTTTCGAATGATGTTTGGAAAATTCGTTGTTGCAGAAACATGAGGATCCTTTTCTAGCACAAGTAGAAAAGGCGAGAAGCGTTCACGATGATTTAAAACTACAATCCTAGTAAATTGGAATTGAAGAATAAATATACATATAGATAACAACAAAGCACAATTAATATTTACAATCTGAAAGGTAGTGTGTCAAGGTACATTAGCTCAGGCATTGTCAACATATTGGGAAAGTGAACTGTTCAAAGCGGAAAAAAAGGAATGAGGTGAGTTTCTTGAATAGAATTTCAAGCAGCCTAGGGAAAATGCAAGTGAAGCTATGATGATAGAAAAAACACCAGTAACCTGAAGAAGAACGAAGGGATGCTCATAGCAAATCAATCATCATCTCCAATAACTACATCTTTGGTCGCATAGTGATGTGCCATAAATTGTACATATCTATAATATGAATTTACTCCCATTTATGAATACTTTTGAGGCAATTTAAGAAGGAAACACTGCCTAAATAATTCTTTTTCATATTTTACAGTATTTGAAGGTCCAAAATAAATAAAGAAGCAAAAAGCAATGAAAACCGAACGGAAATACGAAGTTTCCAAGAAGCACCCCAGTGCACAACAAAGGCACAACCATGACTCTTACCTCAGCCCATCTTTTGAAAGAATCAGAACAACTTGGTGGGCAAGAAAGAAAGATGACATGCATGAACGTGCATAGGCATGCACGACCGTGCCCCCACAAAAGACAAAACATAACAAGACAAAAGCTCGTGACCAAACTACACTTGCTTCCACCATTGTCGGGGTAACTCACCATGAATGGTCGTGCATGGTCTCGCACTCCCATGCCCAAGACCCTCGGGAGACAGAAATGACAAATTCTCAATCTTCTAACAGATTCAAGGACAAGCACAACCTTGCGCTCCTTGGCACGCCCGTGCTCCCCTGCCTTTGATCAGCCTATAAATACCAGCCTCGTTCACCAATTTGAGGTATGCCTTTCTTCTCTCTCTCTTGTTCCCTAGTGTGTTACAGCCCCAATGATAAACTTGTGCCTCCATGACATTGTTCTTTCACCATTGGCTCTAGTACCTTGGAGAAAGTGTGGATGATCCATGGAGCTTGACTAATCAATAGCCAAGTATGCCATGACCATGATGCTTCCTAAGCCCCCTTTTCTTGTAAGTGAGAGGTTGATCCTTATGGAAGGCCTTCATGCCGTCCGAAACATCTCCAAAGCTAGAATCCTACATCCCACTTCTTTCATCCATGTTAAGAATAAGGAATTGTTAGATTAGTTCACTAAACATATAAATGAGAGTTGAGAGACACTTTGTTGCACACGTACTTGCACTTGATGTGACAACCCGCATTTTCTAGGGACCTTCCATCGTATTTATCCTTTTGTCTTGCGTTGTATGTTACCTGAACATTATACAATTTATTATAAGTAAATGATTTTGTGTTAGGTGTTATGTGTTATGTGTATATGATATGTATGTTGATATCTCGTTGCACCAAACCATTCGGGCCGCACACCACATCCGACCCATATTGTTCTTGGCCCAAACCTCCTTCGAAGCCCAAGATGGGCCCGGCTCGCACATGGGAACGTATACACACCCATGATTGGGAATGTCCCTCATTATTTTTACAAACACACGCAAAACCCTAGCTCTCTCTCTCTCTCTCTAGCGACCCGACGGCAGTCTTGACGGAGATCGAAGAATCCCTCTTATTGCTACCTTGTTTTTGGTTAATATGTTCTTGTCATTGATCCGAGTGAAGTCCATTTGTATGTCTTGTGTTAAGTTTCATGTTGATGTGCTAGAAGTGAATATTAATAGGGTTCATGTTGTAATGATGATCAATAGTTTGAACTGATTGATTGGGTAGGGGACTAACTTATGCGAATTATGAAATCACAATGAAAAGGGTTTGGTTCGGCTGAGGATTGGTGATACTAGGATGGGTATAACTAGGGTTTGATAAACAATATGCCATTGAATTGAGATGTGATGTACAAACATGTTATTTGATTGAATTGGATGATGATTAGATTGGTCCGAACATTGTTGATTAAAAGGAGTTTTAATGCTAAATGATTATGTTCTTGATAGTGATTATGTGATAATATGAAAACTGCTATGATTAAGGTTTTAGAAAATCTTGGAAGGTTGTTTTGATCCTATTAAATTGGAATGCATAACTGTTGGAACTGATATTTGGTAAACAAAAACGTATAATTGAATTTCCATTAATTACGGCCAAACATGACCCAGTCGCACCCTTTTCCCAATCGCACAAATGCACCCTAGTCGCACAACTCAAGACTTGGGTGAACTGTTGGGCCGATCCATATTGGGTTGTGGTGTTGGGTCGCACAACCCACAAACTCACACACACACGGTTCGCACAAGCTCGTATCAGTCGCACAAGTCCAAATGGGCTTGCATGAATCGCATAAATGGGCCCAGTCACACAAGCTGGTGGGCCTGAGTCTTGTCTGGGCCACGGACCCAGTTACAATCACACAAGGTGAGCCAAATCGCATAAGGCAAGCTTAATCACACAATGTGATGTTGGGTTGTGGTATTTGGGCCGAACTCTGGATAAATCGCACAAGACCTGGATCACACACACACACACACACACCGGCCCAAATTCCTCAATCACGCAACTTGGGCTTCCAATTTGACTGGATCACACATTATTGAATACGTGAATTACCTGTTTTGAGTGCGGTGGTGTTGTATGTTTAACGGATGAGTTATAGATGGCCCAGTAGCGCATTATATATGTTATGTGGTAACTTTCTTGTGTGAATATGTGAGCGACTTGAATGCAAACTGATTATATGTACGTGAAACATCATAGGCTTTGATTGATTAAGTGTGGCCAAGTAACTAGTCTTACCGAGCAAACCAAGGTGAGTTCACTACTCTCAATACAAGGATGCGTCCGGTGGGGATAATCAAGCAGGCAAACAAACAAACAAATTTCGTAAACCCATATCCTTGTAGGGGATATGAGGCAGTTTTCAGTAACAAACAGACTTTCATAAACCCATATCCTTGTAGGGGATATGAGGCGGTTTTCAGTAAATGTTGATGTTGGATAATACACTCACTTTCTATCACTTAAGTCCCATTATACTACCGAATTAGTTGCTTGTAGGGCAACGGGGTTATTAGTTGATAGCACTATTAGGTTTGGCACCCTCACGACGTACCTGGATAGGACGGGCGTGAACTAATAACTTTAAAATCAAGACCAATGTTTGATATAGCATTGGGGAAGGGCAAAAAGGAGCCGTCTGCGGTATCGAGTTATTATCAACATATCATAAATCAATACTTGGTAACAAACGGTTAAACAAATTGTGAACTCACCAGCTTTTTTGCTGATACACTTTTCTGCAAGCTTGCAGTCACTTAGGTACACTGGCATGGAACTTGCTGTCTGGGAAGCTGGAGTGGTCATGGGGCGTGGCAGTTGGATGCCCTACTGAAATTGAATAGTTGCTAAACAATTATGCTGAACTTAATAAACAATTATTTATGCTTCCGCTGAACATGTTCGATTTTTAAAACCAATGTTTGAATTACTTTATTCTCGTTAATGGAAAGTTCTACTTTTACTTATGGGTCAATGTGATTAGTGGCTAGATCCTAGTACGTCACACGCCTCGCGGGGGTTCCCGCCTATGGTATTTTTGGGGGTGTGACAGTTTGGTATCAGAGCCACTGGTTATAGTGAACTAGGTTTTATGTATCACAGCCACTGGTTATAGTGAACTAGGTTTTAAAATGTTTTCATAAAACCAGACTATAACCAAACAGTATCGAAAACGACCATGACACTCAGCTCTAGATTGCAAGGTTCGTCCTCTGTCTACTTTATGAATTACTTACCTTGTATACACACACCCACGACTTGCATGAAACTACGTACCTGACACTATGATGTGATTACATGTGCTGCTTGTTTAAGTAATGCTTGATAGTGTGACACTACCCTTCGACTTTTGTGATTCCCAGTTTTATGATGCCTTTCGCGTTGTTATTCGAATGTGGGGAACCTTTTAGCACGAGTTAAGAGGCACTGAGATAAGCATGCAAATTTCATTATTATTTTGGGTGCACACATAATAATAATGTGGGGTGCATGTGAATCCCAGTGAGGCTTAATAAGTGTGAAAGGGGTTCTGTTCCACTATCAGTTATAATGATAGAGTTCCTCAAATCCATAGAAGTTATGGTGATGATTGACTTCTACTCAATTGCGATCCTTATCTTCTTCGCTCTTCTTGTATAGAATCATGAACGGACGTGGCGGACGTAACGGTGGACGTGGAGGTGGCCGCAGCGGTGGACGTGGCAACATTGTGATGACTCAAGCAGAGTTGACAGATCTGATTAATACACGTGTGGCTGAGGCTTTGGCAGCTCAGCAAGCTGGTACGATACATACTAGGCAAAGTATAATCCTTAGTCATTTTACTCGATTCTCATTCGTGCGCACTTTCTTTTGTTTTAGGTCAACACACGAACCAGAACCAGAACAATCCACCTGTGTGTACGTTCAAAACGTTCATGGATTGCAAGCCTCAAACTTTCGGTGGAACTGAAGGTCCCGTGGGACTACTTCGTTGGTTCAAAAAAGCCGAATCTGTCTTTGCTATGTGTAACTGTCCAGCTGGGGACAGGGTTAAGTTTGCTTCACGCACCCTGGAGGACGGTGCCTTGACTTGGTGGAATGCTCAGGTGCAGATGTTGGGCATTGAGATGGAAAACGCGACAACTTGGGATGATTTCAAGGAGTTGATACGAGAAGAATACTGCCCTCGCGATGAAATTCAAAAGCTGGAAAACGAATACTATAACTTGAAGATGGTGGGATCTGAGATCGAGGCATATACGAAACGGTCTCATGAGCTGGCAAACATGTGTCCTAACCTATCCCGACCGCCTCACCGCAGAATCGAACTCTACATCAAAGGATTGGCACCACAAGTCAAGGGTTTAGTCACTACAACAAATCTTGACAACCTACCACGGATCATCAGACTGGCTCATAAGATCACTGATCAGGAGGTGGAGCATGGCTCGCTACCACCACGTGTTACGACCACCACTACTGCCACCACTACTACCCCCACCGCTGACAACAAGTTTAAATGGAATGACACAGACAAGGCGACCAACTCGAATCAGTCGCAAAAGAAGCCTGACAACAACAGCCGCAGTTTCAGTCAGTCATCTTCGGTCAACCAGAATCACAACAACAGTCAAACTTCAGGCTCTTATGCAGGGAAACAGCCGAAGTGCAACAAGTGTGGTTTCCACCACTATGGTACGTGTAACCGAACATGTCAAAGGTGTGACAAGGCGGGTCACATGGCAAAGGATTGTTGAGCTCCGTATCCAAAGCAGTAGTAACAGCCCCAACAACAGCAACAGAGGCAGCAACCATATCAGAATCGAGGAAATCAAAGGGGATGTTACCAATGTGGCAATGAAGGGCGCTTCAAAAAGGATTGCGCACAACTGAGTCAGAACGCCAACAACAACAACGATGGGAACAATAATTGCCAGAACAACAACAACGCGGGAAATAACAACAATGGGAATAATGGTGGGAATGGTGCTCGTGGGAGAGTGTTTACCATTGGAGCAGGTGATGCAAGGAACGATGCCAATGTCGTGACTGGTATGTTCTCTGTCAACGGTATTTTCGCTTCTGTATTATTCGACTCTGGTGCCGACTGGAGTTATGTGTCTTTGGGGTTCAGTCATCAATTAGGGTTAACTCCAACACCTCTCGAGACCAAACACGTAGTAGAATTGGCTGATGGGAAGTCAATTGAAGCCTCACGTGTACACTTAGGGTGTAAACTTGATCTCTTGGGTCAAGTGTTCGACATTGACCTCCCTCCCGTCACTCTTGGTAGCTTTGATATAGTTGTTGGAATGGATTGGTTGTCAAAACACAGAGCCGGTATACTTTGCAAGGAGAAAATTGTGCGTGTGCCTCTCCCTAGTAGGGAACCGTTATCCGTTCAGGGTCATCGAAGTGGTGCAACTGTCAGCATCATTTAATCCATGAAAGCCCAGAAGTGTTTGCGGAAGAGCTATCCTGTTATTCTTGCGCTTGTTACTGATACTCAGCATGAAGAGAAGAGAATTGAGGATTTACCAGTTGTTCGTGAGTTTCCTGACGTTTTTCCCGAGGAACTTCCAGGTTTACCTCTACACCGTCAGGTGGAGTTCCAAATCGATCTCACACCAGGAGCAGCCCCGATTGCCCGTGCTCCCTATCGCCTTGCACCAGGGGAACTCCAAGAAATGTCTAACCAACTCCAAGAACTGTTGGATAGAAGCTTTATCCGACCCAATTCTTCGCCTTGGGGAGGCCCAGTTTTGTTCGTGAAGAAGAAAGACGGATCCTGTCGCATGTGTATCGACTACCGCGAACTTAACAAGGTGACAGTCAAGAATCATTATCCCTTACCTCGCATTGACGATCTGCTTGACCAGTTGCAAGGGTCAAGCAGTCACACCCCAACTGATGGCGGAAACATCGGGATGAGACGAAGTGTGTATAGATTGCAAGAGACTTCATAACACTATGTGACAGTATTTAATTAAATTCGAATTTCATTGCAATTGCTAAATTGTCATACAATAATCAAAACAAAATACAACATTGTTTCAACAAATAACATAACGTTAAAAGATAAACGATTTATAGGTGTGTATCTAGTACACCCTACACTTGTTTCATCATTCATCCATACTTCATTAATCAACCTGCAACATGTATTAAAATAGAGTTTCAATGCAAAAGCAAGGGCGAGTATACAAGTTTATTAACATAGCATAATAGGATAAAAACTCAAATCCAACATGATTCATAATATGTGATTACTAGTATGCAATTTTGGCGTACCATATGATCAAACCCGAGAATACAACGCATAAAAGAGCCTAATCCCAAAAGTTTAGCAGGTGGTAATGTTTAACTTAACAATACCCAAAAGTATAACGGGCGGGGCGTTAATCCTATAGCGTTATAATTGTTAAGATGGGCGAGCAAAGTTAATGAGCATATAACGTTCCAAAGCGTTCACATAACATACGAGAATAACAAGTAAATCACATTAGTTTCATGTTTAATCATGGATAGAGTGAGTTTAATTGAGTTTAAAAGTTGTTTGCATAATTATACATGTTGCATCACAAAGTAAAAAGGGGAAAAGGGATCGAGTATACTCACGGTGGTTGCAAGCTTTCCTACTTGAAATCTCGCGAGCGAGTTGGTGGATGGATTAAGTTGGAGCACCTAGTCCTTCTACACGAGGAAACATAGGTGTGTGAGTTTGGCGTTTAACGGAAGATTATAAATTTGGAGTTTAACATAACATAAAGTATGATATTGAAAATAATCATCTTTAACTTTATAACCCTTGGATGACACTATGTAACCAATATGGTTAGAATGTTTTTATGGGTAGTGCACCCATTAGAATCATACTTAGAGTTTTAGGTCTTAGATGATATTCTACTACTTTAACATATAAACACAAGTTTAACATTAAAGGTTCGAATGAGTGTATATATATATTTAGGTCAAGTATTACATATTATTTAGTCCAATAATTCAAGTAGGAGGTAGAAGATTAGGATCTTCATTTAGGCACCTCGAGTTATCATGGAAGTCATGTATGGGGTAGGAAGAACAAGCTTCCGTTTAGGAACCCCTTGTGTGTTCACCACTTCACTTGATGTAAGAACAACCAAGGAAGGTCACGAACTATGATTAGTATAAGTATGTAAGTAATCTAAACTAAGAGAAATCATCAAATCATGTGAGGATTTTATGTTGGAACAACCCAAATTGTTCCACAATCACTCTACATCAAGATCTAAGCTTGAACATGACTTGTGGGTAAAATACCCTAAACAAAACAGAGAATATTTGAGGTTTAACCTCTGATTTGTATGTCTCAATCATGTTTCTAACACTTAATCAACCATGGGATAGGTTGTAGGCATTGTTACATAAGTTTGAGATGTGTTAGACACAAGTTTGATAAGTTTAAACAAGTTTTTGAATAACTTAAAACAAAACAGAAAGTTTTGGTCCTTTTTAGGGCAATTCCAAGCATGATTTCTCCAAGGAAAAACCAAGGAATCAAACCCAAGGATTTACCAAAACAATAGAAGAAAGAATCAAGTAATTTGGAGTGAAAACAAGCAAGTTACACTCACTTTTGTTAAGATGTATGAATCTGTCCAAAACTCTGATTTGCAATAGATTTGAGAGTGAATTTGTGAAGTGTAATGAGATGTGAAAGTGTAAAATGGGTTGGAGAAGGTGTGTATTTATAATGGAAGAGGTTAGAGGTGATTGGAGGAGATTAGAGGTGGATTAAAGGTGATTGGAGGGTGTTTAGACTTGGGATTTCGTGCATGCAGCTGAAAGAAACACACATTCTGTCGAAACAACATGCTCGCGTAGTGCTAGCACGAAGGTCATTACCCGTCGCGCTACGCTACGGGGTACAACTTTCTGAATTCAAGTTTCAAAAATGACTTTTAGGCCCCTGTAGTTTATAATTATGGGTTTTTAAGAGTTTTAGGGGTTATTCTTGTCATATAAGCGTAGTTTAAGAGCAAGAAAAGTATGAGTATCATAAACCAAGTATAATTGAGCGTACAAATGTCGAAATCAAGTATCGTTTATGTTCAAAACACGTTTTATGCATAAGTTAGCTTAATTACAAGTTTAGCACATAGTTTCCAAGAATAGCGATTAAACATCAATTGATTCACAAAATCGAACACACGAGCATATATAGAGTGTGTATAACATATTTGTAACAAAATATGAGTTTCATTAATGATCCAAGTCTCGGTTTTACAATGATTACAAAGAAAGAACGATTACAAGAATACAAGGTTTCCAAAAATAGAAATACGAACAAAACTTTCTATAAATGGAAAGTACAAAAGAGCCGAGCGTTACAGTCTCCCCTCCTTTAGGAAATTTCGTCCCGAAATTTAGGAAGATGTAGCGAAAAGATAGGGATACTTCGTCGATCGAGAAAACATGGATGTTGAGCGCGAGGAAACAATAAAGGAAAATAAAATCAATGGTGATGGACTTGCCATCAGAAATTTTGACTGGAAACGACATAGATTCAAGTTTAACAAATACAAAGCTTTTACGCGTGTATATAGGTATAAGGTTGGTAACGAAAAGCGTACCCTCAATGTCTTCATCGTCGTCTTGGGCTTGCTGTCGTCCTTGATTCCATAGTGGACATTGTGGGTGAAGATCGGTAGTGTCTCCACACTTGTAGCAAGCGCGTACTTTGTTGACTGACTCTGTGTGTTGAAACTTTCGTTTCCTGCCTTCGCCACCACTTGCTTGGGCTTCATGGTCAGTGGTAATCTGGTTGGCTATCTTGGTGGAGGTTGCAACCTGTTTATCGCGAATACGATTGTTGTTTAGGGAAGCAGCGAGGCGGTAAACAGCTTCAATATTGTCGAGTTTGGCTGCCTCGATCGTATCGCGCATGCTAGAAGGTAACCCATTGATGTACTTCCTTATCTTGCGGTCGGTGGTCATAACGAGGTGAGGAACAATGAAGCTAAGTTGTTTGAAACGGGTGGTATAGGCTAGGTTCTCATCTCCCATTTGCTTAAGCGCCCAAAATTCTTCCTCTAGATTTTGTTGCTCATGCGGAGGGCAAAACTCGTCCATCATTAGGGCCTTAACTTCTTCCCAAGTCAACGCATATGCCAGTTCGTTCGAGCGGATGTTCCTTTCGTTCGTCCACCATTCGAGAGCTCGGGCTTGGAATACCCCAGTCGCACTACGCGTTCTGAGCTCATCGGGGCAATCGCTGTTGATGAACGTGACCTCCATGCCATCAAACCACTCGAGCATGGCGGTCACCCCATCATTGCCGGTGAATGGCTTGGGATTGCACGATGAAAAGTGCTTGAAGTTGAATGAAGCGGGCTTGCGTATTTCGACCTTAGAGTCGACGGAAGAGTGAGGAGTTTCAGAAGCTCGAATCTCGGTAATGACCTTAGGAACGACACGCGCGAACTGATCGGCCATGAAAGCCATCATCTTCTTTGTAGCACGGGTCTTTGACTGCTTAGACGTTTTGGAGAGACGGGTAGACATCTAAGATTCAAAAGAATGAAAAGGTGAGACTTGATCATAATGTTTGTGTAAGAAAATTGTTTGCATAAATTGATTCACATAGCATAAAGTGTCACATAGCATAAAAGGTTCAAATTGATTCACATAACATAAAGAGTTTAGACGTCTCATATAGCATAGTCATGAGTTCCACATAGCATAGCATGAATAAATGAAAGCATTGTAAATTTAGTTTGTTCACGAGGGATTATTATTGTTTGTGATTGCGATCAACGTGCGAAATGAGTAAACCAAAATTTGAAAAGAACGAACGTTCAAGTATAAAATCACATATAAATTGAGATACATAAAAGAGAGGCTCAATAAAACATAGGATTGTTTTGGGTAGAGAAACGTCGACTATTCCAAAGTGGGTCGAAAGTCCTTTCGAATTAGAGAAAACGTGCTTTGGCCTATAGGTAAGATACTCTCGTCGAGAAGCGATTAACGGTATCTTACCCTTCCGGTTACTACACATCTCTAATCGATTGAAACAATCAGGACTTTGGCGAGATTGAAAATAGAGGAGTGGGACTTAATCGACGAGGTGCGGGTTTCACCCCTAACTTGACGATTTCATACCCTAAATGTGGTTGGTACTTGTCGGGTCAAAATAAAATTTCGACACTATGACAAGGGTCCACTAGAGTTGAAATAGAAATTACCATTAAGTTGTGGACTTCACTCCTAGCTTAATGGTGGAATTTCGTGCAAAAATAGTTTAAGGTAGAATGAGAGTCGTTTACCAAATTGTGGGTTTCACGCCTATTTTGGTAAAGTTGTCTCGTTTGTGTTACAAGAGTATACAAATAAACAAAGTGTATTCATGTTAACCTTAGGAAAGGCATATAAATTTAATCAACAAGAAGTATAGCTAGGAAGCATGCATGGTAGAGTACAAAAGTTTTAAACAACACATAAGAGGCAAAATTCCTAAAACTATAGATTAGGGCAAAAGCTTGGCAATTTTCCTAATTCCCTATAGTTATGGCTCTGATACCAATCTGTCACACTCCAACCGATGGCGGAAACATCGGGATGAGACGAAGTGTGTATAGATTGCAAGAGACTTCATAACACTATGTGATAATATTTAATTAAATTCGAATTTCATTGCAATTGCTAAATTGTCATACAATAATCAAAACAAAATACAACATTGTTTCAACAAATAACATAACGTTAAAAGATAAACGATTTATAGGTATGTATCTAGTCCACCCTACACTTGTTTCATCATTCATCCATACTTCATTAATCAACCTGCAACATGTATTAAAATAGAGTTTCAATGCAAAAGCAAGGGCGAGTATACAAGTTTATTTACATAGCATAATAGGATAAAAACTCAAATCCAACATGATTCATAATATGTGATTACTAGTATGCAATTTTGGCGTACCATATGATCAAACCCGAGAATACAACGCATAAAAGAGCCTAATCCCAAAAGTTTAGCGGGTGGTAATGTTTAACTTAACAATACCCAAAAGTATAACGGGCGGGGCGTTAATCCTATAGCGCTATAATTGTTAAGATGGGCGAGCAAAGTTAATGAGCATATAACGTTCCAAAGCGTTCACATAACATACAAGAATAACAAGTAAATCACATTAGTTTCATGTTTAATCATGGATAGAGTGAGTTTAATTGAGTTTAAAAGTTGTTTGCATAATTATACATGTTGCATCCCAAAGTAAAAAGGGGAAAAGGGATCGAGTATACTCACGATGGTTGCAAGCTTTCCTACTTGAAATCCCGCGAGCGAGTTTCGTGGATGGATTAAGTTGGAGCACCTAGTCCTTTTACATGAGGAAACATAGGTGTGTGAGTTTGGCGTTTAACGGAAGATTATAAATTTGGAGTTTAACATAACATAAAGTATGATATTGAAAATAATCATCTTTAACTTTATAACCCTTGGATGACACTATGTAACCAATATGGTTAGAATGTTTTTATGGGTAGTGCACCCATTAGAATCATACTTAGAGTTTTAGGTCTTAGATGATATTCTACTACTTTAACATATAAACACAAGTTTAACATTAAAGGTTCGAATGAGTGTATATATATATTTAGGTCAAGTATTACATATTATTTAGTCCAATAATTCAAGTAGGAGGTAGAAGATTAGGATCTTCATTTAGGCACCTCGAGTTATCATGGAAGTCATGTATGGGGTAGGAAGAACAAGCTTCCGTTTAGGAACCCCTTGTGTGTTCACCACTTCACTTGATGTAAGAACAACCAAGGAGGGTCACGAACTATGATTAGTATAAGTATGTAAGTAATCTAAACTAAGAGAAATCATCAAATCATGTGAGGATTTTATGTTGGAACAACCCAAATTGTTCCACAATCACTCTACATCATGATCTAAGCTTGAACATGACTTGTGGGTAAAATACCCTAAACAAAACAGAGAATATTTGAGGTTTAACCTCTGATTTGTATGTCTCAATCATGTTTCTAACACTTAATCAACCATGGGATAGGTTGTAGGCATTGTTACATAAGTTTGAGATGTGTTAGACACAAGTTTGATAAGTTTAAACAAGTTTTTGAATAACTTAAAACAAAACAGAAAGTTTTGGTCCTTTTTAGGGCAATTACAAGCATGATTTCTCCAAGGAAAAACCAAGGAATCAAACCCAAGGATTTTCCAAAACAATAGAAGAAAGAATCAAGTAATTTGGAGTGAAAACAAGCAAGTTACACTCACTTTTGTTAAGATGTATGAATCTGTCCAAAACTCTGATTTGCAACAGATTTGAGAGTGAATTTGTGAAGTGTAATGAGTTGTGAAAGTGTAAAATGGGTTGGAGAAGGTGTGTATTTATAATGGAAGAGGTTAGAGGTGATTGGAGGAGATTAGAGGTGGATTAAAGGTGATTGGAGGGTGTTTAGACTTGGGATTTCGTGCATGCAGCTGAAAGAAACACACATTCTGTCGAAACAACATGCTCGCGTAGCGCTAGCACGAAGGTCATTACCCGTCGCGCTACACTACGGGGTACAACTTTCTGAATTCAAGTTTCAAAAATGACTTTTAGGCCCCTGTAGTTTATAATTAAGGGTTTTTAAGAGTTTTATGGGTTGTTCTTGTCATATAAGCGTAGTTTAAGAGCAAGACAAGTATGAGTATCATAAACCAAGTATAATTGAGCGTAAAAATGTCAAAATCAAGTATCGTTTACGTTCAAAACACGTTTTATGCATAAGTTAGCTTAATTACAAGTTTAGCACATAGTTTCCAAGAATAACGATTAAACATCAATTGATTCACAAAATCGAACATACGAGCATATATAGAGTGTGTATAACATATTTGTAACAAAATACGAGTTTCATTAATGATCCAAGTCTCGGTTTTACAATGATTACAAAGAAAGAACGATTACAAGAATACAAGGTTTCCAAAAATAGAAATACGAACAAAACTTTCTATAAATGGAAAGTACAAAAGAGTCGGGCGTTACATAAGCTTCTACTCAAAGATTGATATAAGGTCGGGCTATCATCAGATGTGGGTCTGAGAAGAGGATGTTCCCAAAACAGCCTTCAGAACACGGTATGGCCATTACGAGTTTCTGGTCATGCCATTCGGGTTAACCGACGCACCAGCGGTGTTCATGGATCTCATGAACCGCGTATGTAAACCATATCTTGACGATTTTATCATCGTGTCTATCGATGACATTCTGATCTATTCTAAGAGCAAGGAGGACCATGAACAGCACTTACGTCTTATCTTGGTGCTCTTGAGGAAGGAGCAGCTTTACGCAAAATTTTCTAAGTGTGACTTCTGGATTCGAGAAGTACACTTCCTTGGTCACATAGTTAACGAGCTGGGAATACATGTGGATCCCGCTAAAATCGACTCTATCAGGAATTGGGCAGCACTAAGAAATCCTTCGGAGGTGCGACAAATTCTGGGTCTCGTTGGGTACTATCGAAGATTCATTGAGGGATTTTCAAAGATCGCTCAACCCCTCACCGCTCTAACACAGAAAGGTGTCATGTATTCCTGGGGAGGCGAAACAGGAAAATGCCTTCCAACTCCTAAAGCAAAAACTCTGCAGTGCACCGATTTTGTCTTTACCTGAAGGTACCGAGGACTTCGTGGTGTACTGTGACGCCTCTATTCAGGGTCTCGGTTGTGTGCTGATGCAGCGAGAGAAAGTGATAGCTTACGACTCTCATCAGTTGAAGGTCCATGAAAAAAATTACACAACTCACGACTTGGAGTTGGGGGCCGTGGTGTTTGCGCTTAAAATCTGGAGGCATTACTTGTACAGTACTAAATGCACTATTTATACCGACCGTAAGAGCCTTCAGCACATCTTCGATCAGAAATAATTGAACATGCGACAACGTCATTGGGTGGAACTCTTAAATGATTATGATTGTGCAATTAAATATCATCCTGGTAAAGCTAACGTTGTAGCTGATACTGTCGCAACCCCCGTCCCCTAGCAACCCGGGAATGGAAGACCGCGACCAGTTTCGGTGGTATCCAGGTGTTTATCATTTTGGCAGTGGAATCACATCAGGATCGTAGTTATGAAATATTTTATCAGAGTAAAATACCACACTTTCATAATATTAAACACATGGGAATAATCCCAAGTTTTAAGTACACACATTTTCATAGGGATAAACCCTATTTTATTTAATAAAACATCTCTTTATTTTAGGTAACGTTATAGCCACTTTTCCAAGCCTTCAGTGCTGTCCAGCTGGCTTCTATTTGGCTTTCACATTTTGTGACCTGAAACGCGTTTAAAAACATTTAGTCAGCGGGAAATACTGGTGAGTGAATCCCAGTTTAATCAAGTTAAGTAAAACCATTGTACAATATTGAGGGCGGTCACGCAATTACATTTGTTTCCATCTACTTTAATTACCACCCACGGTACTGTCAACCCGACTTGTGGTCATGTTACTCCTCGCATGGTAGTAACAAATTTTTGTATACAAAACCCCAACATACCGGCGATAATTGTAGAATACAAATACTCAATCACTGTTTAATATAGTATTAATTAAGTTAGGTTTTGTAAAAGCAATTTGCAAAAAGGAGATTCCTCACATTGCTGTCTTAGGGTTTTCCTTAAGGATTTCTTGGTGATTATCTATTAAATACACAAATGCACACGTGTTAGTATAATAACCCAATATTTACATTAGTAATACCTTCCTCGAGACGGCATTCCAACGACTACGTCGGGCAGAACCACGACAGCCGTTACGGAACCCTGGATCAAGCGGGCAGAGTATCTAATACGTAACCGGGGTTATGATACTTACAACGGGGCAGAACTTCGTTATTTAGGGGGTATTATACCCGAGAATCACTTATACTATAAGAAAATTCGAGAGAGAAAGATGTGTGAACGATTTCGACTGATCAGCCGATGGCCTCTATTTATAGGGCCTGATTCTGGTTCTGTCGCGCCCCGCGTAGGTGTCCTCCAGGGGCTTCGCGGCCCGCGAGGCCAGCTAGGATAGTCCCTAGCTTGGCTGATTCGACTCGTAGCCTCCACACGCGTCCTGACACGTGGCACCTTAGGGTGCGGCCTGATCTCCCATCTGTCGCGGCCCGCGTAAGATTCCTAAGGGGTCTTCACGCCCCGCGACAGCCCATTAAAATTTGTTTTTATTTAATTTTAATAAAAATGAAGGTATCCGGGGCCCGTTTTCGCATACGGGGTGTATTTTAGGTCATATTGGGACATTCTAATTATTTTTAGGGTGTCGAAAAATTTAGAAAGGTTGTTATATCCTCCCCACCTTGTTTTAGAACTCGTCCTCGAGGTCTACTGGAACAAGTGCGGGTATTTCCTTTGCATTTCTAATTCAAGCTCCCATGTGTACTCTGATCCTCTTTTGGAGTCCCATTTCACCTTGACCAGAACTAATCTCTTGTGCTTGAGGTTCTTAACTTTCCTGTCTTCAATCTGTAGAGGCTTCTCTACAAACTTAAGTTGTTCATTTACCTCTATATCCTTAAGAGGTACCACCAGTGATTCATCAGCTAAGCATTTCTTGAGATTAGATACATGAAATACATTATGTATTCCTGCCATTTCCTCTGCAGTTGTAGCTGATAGGCTACAGGTCCTATTCTTCTAATTATCTCGAAGGGTCCAACATACCTGGGGCTTAGCTTTCCTCTTTTGATGAATCTTACCACTCCTTTCCAAGGAGAGACTTTCAATAATACTTTATCTCCTACCTGAAATTCCAATGGCCTTCGTCTGTTATCAGCATAAATCTTTTGTCGATCACGTGCTACTTTCAGTCGTTCCTTGACTTGAATGATTTTGTCTGTTGTTTCTTGCACTATCTCAGGTCCAGATAGTTTCTTTTCTCCAATTTCTGCCCAACAGACTGGCGTTCGACACTTTCGTCCATAAAGTGCTTCGAATGGTGCAGTCTTGATACTTTTATGATAACTATTATTATAAGAAAATTCTATCAATGGTAAGTGATCGTCCCAATTACCTCCGAAATCAATTACACAAGCTCTAAGCATATCTTCCATTGTCTGAATTGTTCTTTCGCTTTGCCCATCTGTTTGAGGATGATAGGTTGTGCATAGATTCAACTTGGTCCCCATTGCTTTTTGGAAACTAGTCCAAAAATGAGAGGTAAAACGGCTATCTCTGTCAGAAACAATTGATAAAGGAATTCCATGTAATGAAACTATTTCATTTACATACAACTTAGCTAATTGTTCCATACTGAAGGTTTCTTTCATTGGTAGGAAACGAGTTGACTTGGTTAGCCTGTCTACAATCACCTAGATTGTATCATTACTTTTTCTTGTTTTGGGTAATTTGGTAACAAAATCCATTGTTATCAATTCCCATTTCCATACGGGCATCTCTAACTGTTGCAGCAAACATGAGGGTTTCTGGTGTTCAGCTTTGACCTGTGAACAGGTTAAACACTTTGCAACATATGCTGCTATATCCTTTTTCATTCCTATCCACCAGAAATTCTTTCTTAAGTCCTGATACATCTTATCACTTCCAGGATGCGTCGTATACTTATACTTATGGGCTTCTTCTAATATACGGTGGCGTAGGTTTCCTAATTTAGGTATCCACATTCTTTTCTTATGGAATCTCCAAATTCCATCGGTTCCTTGCTCCAATTCCTTTATCATTCCTTTCAAATTTTCAGTGTCATCCTTGATTACTGATTCTTATGCTTTTCTAATCTGTTCATTTAAATCTACTTGTAGATTTAATTTAAGAGAACACACTCTTTTTGGCTTTTCATGATATTTTTGACTTAAGGCATCAGCTACTACGTTTGCCTTTCCGGCATGGTACTGGATATTACAATCATAATCACTAAGTATCTCCATCCAACGTCTTTGTCTCATATTTAATTCTTTTCGTCCGAAGACATACCGTAAACTTTTATGGTCGGTGAAAATGGTAAACTTACTACCGTAAAGATAATGTCTCCAAATTTTAAGGGCAAAAATTATGGCTCCTAATTCTAGATCATGGGTTGAATAATTCTCTTCATGATTCTTAAGTTGTCTAGAGGTGTAGGCTATAACCTTTTGACGTTGCATTAGCACACATCCATAACCTAACTTAGAAGCGTCACAATAGACTACAAAGTCTTCAGTTCCTTCTGGTAACGCTAGTATGGGTGCATGGGTCAGTCTTTACTTAAGAATTCTAAAGGCTTCTTCTTGTTTTGGTCCCCATTCAAACTTAACGGATTTACAGGTTAACTTTATTAAGGGAGTGGCTATTCTAGAAAAATCTCGAATAAATCTTCTATAATAACCGGCCAATCCTAAGAAACTTCTAACCTCGGTTGGTGACTCAGGGGTTTTCTATTTGGTAATCGCCTCGATCTTTGTGGGATCCACATGAATTCCTCCGTGATTGACTAAATGTCCAAGAAACTGTACCTGTTCTAACCAAAATTCGCATTTTGAAAACTTTGCATAAAGTTTTTCTTTTCTCAATTAACTTAGAAGTGCGTGCAAATGCTTTGCATGTTCCTCCTTGCTCTTAGAATAAATAAGAATATCATCTATAAAGACAATTATGAATTTATCCAAATATGGCTTACATATTCGGTTCATCATGTCCATAAATGCAGCTGGGGCATTGGTTAGATCAAATGGCATGACAGTAAATTCATAATGGCCATACCTTATTCTGAAAGCGGTCTTAGGAATGTCCTTTTCCTGTACCTTTAATTAATGATATCCTGACCGTAAATCGATTTTCGAGAAAAATTGAGCTCCTTGCAATTGATCAAATAGATCATCGATTCTCGGTAGTGGGTACCGATTCTTAATCGTGACTTTGTTTAATTCACGGTAGTCAATGCACATACGCATTGATCCGTCCTTCTTTTTGATGAATAAGATCGGTGCTCCCCATGGAGATAAACTTGGCTGTATGAATCATTTCTCTAACAATTCATCTAATTGTTTCTTCAGTTCCTGCATTTCTGCGGGTGCCAAACGGTAAGGTGCTTTGGCAATCGGTGCTGTTCCTGGTAGTAGGTGGATTCTAAATTCGACTTCCCTGTCTGGCGGTAGTCCTGGTAACTCTTCTGGGAATACATCTGAAAATTGAGATACTACAGGGATATCTTTTAATTCTTTTCCTTTAGTGTTAATGATTACGGAAATCAAATACACTAGTGACCCCTTTCTTACATAACTGGCTATTTTCATTACAGAGATGAATTTCGTGGATCTAGATGGTTTATTTCCTTTAATTGTGATCTTTTCACCCTTTGGTGAATTTACTTGGATTGACTTTTGATCACATAGAATACTGGCTTTATTGGCTATTAACCAATCCATTTCTAATACAACATCAAATACTGCCAGATTCATTGGGTAAAGGTTTGCAATAAATTTTTGATTTAGAAATTCTATTCTTGCTCCCTGCAAGATTTCAGAAATCTTAATGGTTTCTCCATTTGCTGTCTCTACTAGACATTCTTGTAGGAGTTTAGTTAATGGTCGATTGAGAAGTTTGCAAAATGAAGTATTAATGAAACTTTGGTTCACACCAGAGTCAAATAATACTTTAGCAAAAATATCATTAACTAAAAACGTACCGGCGATCACATCCGGGATCATCTTTGCTTCTTCTGCAGTCAAAACAAATGCCCTAGCATTTTTAGTAGTTTTCTTGTTCGTGGCGGGAACTAGTTTTGGATAATTCGGCTTGATATGACCTTTTTCTCCACAGTTGAAGCACATTCCATTATTAGGTTTCTTCCTACAGTCTTCCTCCTTGTGCCCTGGTATCTTGCAAAAATTGCAGTAAGTGGAGCATTTTCCTGAATGCTTCTTCTTGCAAGCCTTGCAGTACGGTGTAGAGATAGAACCTACATTTTCCCACGGTTGGAATTTCCATAACGAATTTCTTGGGTAA
>JARYGA010046739.1:0-33942 GCA_030545235.1 Helianthus tuberosus
TTAATACACGAAGGTTATCTGATAAAACATATTTGCCTGATTTGGAGAAGAAAATTAGAGAGGTTTGTGAAGCAAGTCTACCGAAGGTGGTAGAAATGAAGAAAAGAAAAGAAGAAGAATTGAAGAAGATGCTTGAAGAAGTAAAGAATGGTGTGAAGATTGCTGCTGAAGAGGAACAGAAAGCTGAAGAGGAAGTTCAGAAAGTTGAGTCAGAAGAACTGGTGCTGAATGAGACTGAGGTTAAAAAATCTTCTGATTTACCTAATGTAGAAATCTTTGATAACAAAGAAAACAAGTGCAGGAATTGCATAGAAATGTGCAAAGCCTGTATTGAAAAAGATGATATAATCAAAACAAAAGATATTGAAATAAGCAAACTTGAAAATGTTTTCAAAATGAAATGTAAAGAAATGATTGAAAAAGAAGAAATTTTGAAACTAAAAGTTGAAAAATTGACACAGAAATGTCAAGGTCTTGAAAAGGATAATGATGTTTATAGACAAATGTGTTCAGCAAAATGTGTCGATTGTGTTGAAAAAGAATCTAAATTTCAAGATTTACAAAAACAGTATGATTCTTTAAAGTGGTCGAGTCAGAGAGTACAAGAAGCTTATGATACTTTGAAGAGCCAAGTCAAAAGTTTTGATCAAAGATTGTCAGAAACTTTAGTCACTAAAGAAATGTATGAAAGAAAGTTTAAAGAAAAGCAAATTGAATTAAACAAATGTGTTGATGAAATTGCTAATCTTAAACAAGTCTTGGCTGAAAAAGAAAAGGTTGTTACAAAACTTCAAAGTTATCATAACTCTTCGTACATTCTTGAACGCATTTTCAACATCACACCAGATGACAAAGATACTGACAATTGCAAAAAGGGTATTGGTTCAGAGTTTCATCAGGTACCACCACCATTGAGAAACAATTATACTTTTTATGATGAGGAAAAGGTGGCAAAGGGTTTGAACATAGCTGACCAGTTATCTAAAAGTATCGATGTGACTTACTCCAAATCTGATGATGCTAATGATTCAGAGGTGGTAAGTAAGGTTGTTGAAAGCGTTTTGAAAGATGAGTCTACAAAAGGTAAGTCTGAATCACAGGAGGAAGATGAAGGAAATTTTCATGATGGTTATCTGAAAAACACAAAATCCGAGAAAAATTTGGATGATGATTCAAAGGGATTGGTCTATACCATGATTGGATCGGACAAACTATTCTTAGATGTTGTATTCCCGATTCAGAATGTGATTTCAGAGAAGGTTGATAAAGTTTTCAAAATGGTTGAGATTGAGAAGTCGGAAATTTCAAAGTTTGCTGGTAAAGATCATAAATCTTTTTATAACAAACCTGGTTTTAAGAAGAAAAACATGAAGGCTGGTTTAGGTTATAAAAAGAAACAGAATCGAAAAAGAAATGAAATGCCAAATTTTCAGACAAAAATGAGTTTTGTTCAAGGGAAAAGTTTGAAAGAAGAGGAAAAACTCAAATTTGGACAACAGTCTAATGAGGAGTTTGATGCTAATAAAAAGAAACAGCAACAGGCCAAGGATGTTTCAAAGAAAGTGTGTTTTAAATGTGATCAAATTGGACATGTATCACGAAAGTGTCCAAATCCAAAGCCTGTTGATGTTGAGAAACAAAAATCTGAGGGTGTGAAACAAAGGTCAGCCAGATTTGATTCAAAACAAACTTGGAGGTACAACACAAACAAGTTTGCTTCGAATCAAACTTGGAAACCAAAACAGACTAGGACTGATTCAAAACAAACACAGAATTCTCACACACCCAAATTCAGAACAACACAAAGTTGGCAAACATCAGTTGATATGACAAAGCCAAATCAATTTTGGAAACCAAAAGTTGTTGTTCAAAGTCAAAATAATCAAAACGAGTCACGATTTTACAAAAGAGGTACTCCGAAAGGTCAAACATGGAGTGTTAAGAAACAAGTGACTGTGATAAAAGATGAAAAGGTCGAAGTCAAAGATGAAAACGTTTTTGTGAATAATGACAAAGAATTTCCAAAGTTGAATGAAGTTTATTGTGTTGAAATGCCTAAGGTCCAACAGACCTGGGCTAAATTGTTCAAGTAATTGAGTTTTTGAGAATGTGCAGGTGCTCATGAAGTTTGATTGTCAAGAAGGAGAATTGATGAGCAGCCTGGCACAGGAGGAGAAGGCTACTGAACCCTGGTTTGGTTGAACAGGGAGATTGTTTGTTTTCTGTACATAAATAAACAATATTTCAAAAACCCTAAAAATTGAAAAATTTTGAAAAACCAAAAATATGTTTTTAATTTTTGTCAAATATATTCAAAAATTCAAAAATATGTTGCTTGAATACGCTGAAACCCTCACGGCTGAACAAACATGATTACTTTCACAAGATTGAAAAACGGTTTTCAAACTGTCGAAAATCAATGGGTTGTAAATCATGGGGGTACTTTATATTAGTTTTTCTTCAAAAACAGGGCATAGTTAGCAAACTCAAACAAAAATATTGTCTGTAAATATGTTTGTACATATTTCGTTATTGCTTTATATTTTCCAAAAATACAAAAAGATTTTGATTTCTGCTTTATTTTCGACAACCGATGTCTGAGAACTGAGTTTCAAAATCTAAGTATGCTGATTGTGTTTCTGAAATTAAAACAAGTTCATTAATTTGAAACTTGAAGTTTTTTTTTTTTAAATTCAAAAATCAAAAACAGTTTGTGATATCTCCAAGGTCATTAATTTGGACTTGGATGATTAACTGTGAGGGATTTGGATGTTTATATTGTTAAAATTTGTAAAAGAGCTAGTTTCTGATCCGGTTCGTTGAAACTGCCAAATCCATGAAGCTTGTTGATAGGGGAGAGTATCAAGTAATCCTGGATATATTTCATATTATTATATCTTAGTCCCAGGATCTTGATTTAGAAAGTTTGAAAGAGCCAGGTTACGATACCTGGACAACCAAAAATGCTTTCATTGTAAAATATTTTAGCATAAGCTGAGAGGGCCAGGTTTTCAATCCTGGAAGTCCAAAACGTTGTTACTTATAAACGTTTGAGATTTGCAGATGTTGTACAGACTACGATCCCGATAGCCGAGTCTAAGGGGGAGTCTGAAGACGAGCTCAACGTAAGGGGAAGCGTGCATAGGAGCCAGGATTCTTTCCCTGAAGAGCTTGTAACCGAAAAGCCAGGTGTCGATCCCAAAGCACGGAAGCTTGAAGAAAGGGGGAGCCTGAAGAGTCTACCGAAAGGAAGGAGCTGGAGCTGAAGACAGATCCACCGGGATTCTGTTTGAGCAAGAGGGAGTCTACGTTGATGAAAACGTGTTAAAGCTTCAAGAAGACTCAGAAAAAGAGAAAAAGACCAGAAGCTACGAGTCTGACTAAATGTTTGAGATTGACTGCGGCAATATCCAAGGGGGAGTCTGTTAGTGCAGTATGTCTATCGCCTCCGTCATCTCAAGACCGTAGCAGAAATAGATTAAGTTTAGTGCTTATAGTGTTATATTTTAGTAAAAGGCAAGGTGGCATTTGTTCAAATAATGAGATATCTCATTATGTCCCTTGGCCTATAAATAGAACCATTAGGGTTCTCATTTAGAACTTTTGTCACTTTGCTCATTTGAAGACTTTGGAGAAGATAGGAGCTAGAGAGAGAAAGTAGAGAGAGAAAGTGACATCGTGATTCAGGTGCTTTGTACGTTTTCATATTCATCAATAGAATCACAGATTATATTACGTCTCGTGTGTTTGGTCACGATCGTGTACGGATTCCGCACATTCACGAGTCGATTCGCAATCGAAACCGGATCAATCCGGGACCTAACATTTATTAAGTATTTATTTATGCTTACTTTAGTTTTTAGAAAATCACAAAACTTATCTTTCTTCCGTTAATTTAATGATAAAGGTCTAGTATTATTCCTCCGCCCATTTCCTTGGATCGATACTTGGTTCTTACCGATACTTTACTACATATGTGACGGGGTACACTCTCCTCTTTCGTGTGTGTTTTGATGTAGAAGTATAAATCACTTTTATAAATTTAAAACCAAATCGTGTGTAGTTTCATTATAAAAATATGTGTATATGCGCACACGTCAAGTTTTTGGCGCCGTTGCCGGGGATATGGCGAACTTTAAGAACAACCCGAGTCATTGTTTTATCGGTGTATTTACTTGTTAATATTTGTGAATATTTTTGTGATTATTTATTTTTTTATTTATTTGTTAATATTTCTTGTTTTAATTTGATTTATTCGTTTTCCAAGTCTATTTTTGTACACTTGTAAATTTTTGCTCCAGTTATTTGTTCGATTCCGGATTTATTTATTCACTTATTCTTTGAATTTTCGGCTTTGAAAAATCATTTTTTACACTAGCCGATTCGATTATTTTTATTGTTGTAATTTTTATAAAATTTCGGGCCCATTTTCGAATTTTTATAAAATTTTTAGCCCATTTAAAATAATATTCTGTTTCTTTTCAGCAAAAAAAAAAAAAAAACAGCATTATTATATTAATAAAATATTCATTGTGTCAATTTTTCGTTTGCAGGTTAATGTTCTCAACACCCGCTCCCGATCCTGTTGAGCCGTCAGACGAACCCGAACGCGATCTGAGGAGACGTCTTCATGCGAGATCTCGTGCGGTTGGGCTGCTACTCGCAGCTGGTGAGCAGGAGCAGGTGGTACCCGCTGAAGCCGAGGGCTCAGGGGCAGCAGGAAACGCAATCATGGCAGACGACGAGCGACCTTTGAATGAATCAAATCAGCCCGGACGGGCAGGCCTGGAGCCGAGTATCCTACGACCTACTATAGATGCACCTGTTTTTGAAATTAAATCTAGTATTATTAATTTGGTGCAGAATTCGATGCAGTTTGATGGGCGTGAGCATGAGGATCCCGGACGACATATAGCGGCTTTTCTCGAAGTTTGTTCCAGTTTCAAGATTAGAGATGTTTCGGAGGATGCTGTTAGGTTGAGGTTGTTTCCATTCTCATTGCGTGCCAAAGCCAGAGCTTGGCTTATATCACTTCCAGCTGGGTCCATCAGGACCTAGAATGAGCTGGCGGAGCTGTTTAAGAAATCGGGTTGTGACCTTTCGCCAAGATGAGGGAGAGTCGTTGCACGCGGCTTGGGAGAGATTTAAGGATCTGTTACTTGATGTTCCACATCATGGCTTCTCCAAGAGAGAGCTGGTCTTGATGTTCTATCAAGGGCTTAGCTACAATACGCAGGAGCGATTAGACATGAATGCAGGAGGCGATCTAGGAACGAAGACGCCGAATGAGGCTTATGATATCTTTGAAAAAGCTGCGTTGAAGTCTAGCTCTCGTCACGAAGGAGATAGAGGCCGGGCTACATCATCATCATCAGCACCCCGAGCAGGAGTTCATGCTGTAGACGACTATACGGCCATTACTGCACAAATCTCGGCTCCTGCATCAAAATTCGACAGGTCCCAGATGGTTGCGCAGGATGGCTCGGGATGTGACCAGTGTGGAGTGTCACACGAGCCTGGTGCATGCTTTCAGGGAGTCGTGTATGAGGGCCACGAAGAAGTGGATTTTGTGAGTAATTAGGTGAGGCCACAGAACAACCCGTACAGCAACACCTATAATCCCGGATGGAGAAATCACCCGAATTTTGGGTGGCGAGCGAATACGGGTAATCAAAACCCATTGGGATTCACTCAGCGCGCTCCAGCGCCACCGCAGGGTCAGGGTCAGCAATTCCAGCAATACAACCAACTTTACCAGCAGCGTCCATATTCATATCAGAATCAGGGCACTGGGTGTAGTTCCCAGCAGCAGGCCCCTCAGTCTAGTTCCAAGCTGGAGGATATGATGGCTCAGCTTCTTACTAGCTCCTCGAGTGCGAATCAGTTGGCTGAAAAACGCTACCAACAAAGAGAGGATCGTTTTCTTTCCCATGAGGGAGAAATGAGGAGTCACAAGGCCTCGATTCAGAATATCGAGAATCAGCTTGGTCAGCTAGTACAGATGATGTCTAAAAGACCCCCAGGTGGTCTTTAGGGCAATACAGAACCAAACCCGGGTGGGCATGTGAATGCAATCATGACCAGGAGTGGAAAGACTACCGGACCCGTCATATCGGACTCATCACCGATCACTGGAGCGGTCCCGACTGACACACCGGACGAGGTGCAAGCCAGGCTACGCCCAGCAAGTACAACACAAGTCCAGGAGCCAGTCAAAGATTACACTCCCGCAGTACCTTATCCAGGCAGGCTGAAGAAGTAGAAGAACGACGAACAATATGGAAAGTTCCTTGAGTTGTTTAAGCAACTACACATTAATATACCGTTTGTTGAAGCCTTGGCCCAGATGCCAAAGTATGCGAAATTCCTTAAGGACATCCTCTCGAATAAACAGAAGCTCTAGGATATATCATGTGTGGTGATGAATGAAACTTGTTCTGCCGTTCTACAAAACCGTCTGCCCACGAAAATGGGAGATTCGGGTAGTTTTACGCTACCTTGTTTGATTGGAAACATGTCTGTTACGCAGGAGGGCCATGATTTAGAGCAGCCAGTCTATCAGATTGGTGACGATGGTTCCCAAAGTCTGGAGCGGTTTCTAGAAATTGGCCATGTAGAAGAAGAGAAAGCAAAACCTTCGATTGAAGATCCACCGTCTTTGGAGTTGAAAGAACTCCCGCCACATCTCGAGTATGCATTTCTTGACGAGGAGCGTCACTTACCGGTCATTATTTCGGCATCATTGGAAAAGGATGAGAAAAATCAGCTTCTTGAGGTTCTTAGACTTCATAAGAGAGCCATTGCATGGAAAATCATGGATATCAAAGGCATCAATCCTTCTTTTTGTACTCAGAATATTCTGATGGAAGACGAGTACAAACCGTGTGCACAGCATCAGAGGTGTTTAAATCCGAATATGCAGGACGTGGTGAAGAAGGAGGTGATTAAGTTGTTGGAAGCCGGGATGATTTATCCTATATCCGACTCTGTGTGGGTGAGTCCAGTGCAGGTTGTACCTAAGAAAGGTGGTATGACTGTAGTCTCAAATGATAGGAATGAGCTAATTCCTACCCGTACCGTCACTGGGTGGCGAGTTTGCATTGATTACCGCAAACTCAACGATGCTACTCGAAAGGATCACTTCCCGCTTCCATTCATCGACCAGATGTTGGAACGTCTGTCGGGGAAGTTGTATTACTTCTTCTTGGACGGGTTCTCTGGGTACTTCCAAATTCCTATTGCTCCTGAGGATCAGGAGAAGACTATCTTTACCTGTCCCTTCGGCACATTCGCCTACCGGCGTATGCCTTTTGGGTTGTGTAATACACCGGCGACCTTCCAGAGATGCATGGTTGCAATTTTTCATGATATGATCGAGGATTCTATGGAGGTTTTCATGGATGATTTTTCGGTATTTGGGGATTCCTTCGATCATTGTTTGGAAAATTTGAAGAAGATGTTGAAGAGGTGCGAGGAGACTAATCTGGTTCTAAACTGGGAAAAGTGCCACTTCATGGTGAAGGAGGGCATAGTTCTGGGATATAAGATCTCTCGTGCTGGTATGGAAGTCGATCCAACTAAAGTTGACGTTATTTCACGACTTCCGCCTCCCACCTCTGTGAGAGCGATACAGAGCTTTCTTGGTCATGCGGGGTTCTACAGGCGATTCATCAAGGATTTCTCAAAAATCGCTAGACCCATGACCCGTTTGTTGGAGAAAGACGCTCCGTAAATATTTTGAGATGATTGCTTGAGGGTTTTTGACCTTCTCAAGCAAAAGTTGATTGAGGCCCCTATTTTAGTTGCACCTGACTGGAGTCTGCCATTTGAAATTATGTGCGACGCAAGCGATTACGCTATAGGGGGCGTTCTGGGTCAAAAGAAAGAAAAGCACTTTCACCTGATCTATTATGCGAGCAAGACTCTTCACGACGCTCAGGAGAACTACACCATGACTGAAAAAGAGCTCTTGGCCGTTGTTTTCGCATTTGACAAATTTAGATCGTATTTGGTGCTTTCGAAAACCATTGTGTATACTGATCACGCAGCCATTAGATATCTTTTCAGCAAACAGGACGCTAAACCGCGTCTCATCAGATGGATCTTGTTGCTGCAGGAATTTGATATCGAAATTCAAGACAAAAAGGGTGCGTTGAATGTAGCGGCTGACCATCTATCTCGGTTAGAGCATGGAAACATCGAGGACACGCGTTGGGATTCAATCAATGACAATTTGCCACACGAGTCGTTGATGGGTTTTGAGATATGCGATGAGTCACCTTGGTTCACCGACTTTGCGAACTATCTTTTGCAGGATTCTGATTAAAGGGTTGACTCACCAACAAAAGAGGAAATTCTTTTCGGATGTCAAGCACTACATTTGGGACGATCCTTTCTTATTCAGGGTGGGTGCTGATCAGGTGATCAGAAGATGTGTTTCAGGAAAAGAGGCAACCGATATTCTGCGCCATTGTCACGAGGGACCTACCGGAGGCCACCATGGAGCCAATTTCACCGCCAAGAAGGTGCTAGATTCCGGGTTTTATTTGCCTACTATTTTTCATGATTCGCAGAGTTGGGTAAAAGCGTGCGATGCCTGCCAGAGGGTGACAAATATATTGGCACGTGATGAAATGCCTCAGAACTGGATACAAGTTTGTGAAGTCTTCGACATTTGGGGGATAGACTTCATGGGACCATTTCCCCCCTCACGAGGAAACAAGTACATCCTGGTCGCAGTTGACTATGTATCAAAGTGGGCGGAGGCACAGGCCTTACCCACCAATGATGCCAGGGTGGTCGTGAGATTCTTGAAAAGTTTGCTCGCCTGGTTTGGCGCTCCGAAAGCGCTTATTAGTGACAGAAGGACTCACTTCTGCAATACCCAGCTTGAAAAAGCTTTGTCCTGCTACGGTGTGCATCACCGTTTATCCATGCCCTATCATCCACAGACAATTGGGCAGGTGGAAGTCACAAACCGGGGTTTAAAATGAATCCTTGAGCGGTCTGTTGGTGCTAACCGCAAGGATTGGTCGGACAAATTAGACGAGGCGTTGTGGGCTTTCCGTACAGCTTTCAAGACCCCTATTGGGACTACTCCCTTTAGGCTTGTATACGGAAAAGCGTGTCATTTGCCGGTGGAGTTAGAGCATAAAGCTATGTGGGCTCTAAAAACCGCAAATCTTGACCTAAAAACCGGAGGTGAAGCCCGGTTTTCTAGATTCATGAATTGGAGGAGCTACGACAATAAGCTTATGAGAGCTCTGTTTTGTATAAAGAGCGCACAAAGAGATTGCACGATAAACGCTTGAAGGACCGCAAACAGTTCCAAGCGGGCGATCTTGTTCTTCTTTACAACTCGCGGTGGCACCTATTTCCTGGAAAACTTCATTCACGTTGGACAGGTCCATATACAGTAAAAGAAGTATTCTCGTATGGGACTGTTGCAATAGAGAACGCGGAAGGCGTTATTTTTAAAGTGAATGGGCACCGCTTGAAGCTTTACGTTGCCGGGCTGATCGAGTTGGCGGTGGAGGTCATCGAGCTCCATGTCCCGCACACATCATAATTGTGGGGAGGAGAGTCTACGCTACTGACTCGCAGATTAAAAATGTAGCAAGAGCGTCTTTGGCGCTTTAAGGGTAAAATTGTCCTTTTTTGTGTTTTTGTAGTTTTAGCGTAATTTAGGTGTGTTTTGTAGTTTCGTTAGTTTGTACAATTTTTAGACGTGCCGAGCGAAGGTTCTATGTTGGGATATTGTTAAAACAGTTTGCGTGTCGAAAAACTGGTGAAAAACGGCTGAAAAGGGTGCTGAAACAGTTTTCTGCAGAAAAATCCGATCTGCAGATTTGGCACGCCTGTGCCACCTATCGCACGCCCGTGCGATTGCAAGCTGGTCGGCACCATGAGTCGCACCCCCGGTGCATTGCCGAGATCAGCGTGCAGGGTTTGAACTTTGTCGGATACGCACGACCGTGCGAGCGGTCGAACGACCGTGCGAGAGGCAGGGGCAGTTTTGTCATTTGCACAGTATAAAAACCCCCATCTGCTGCCTTGTCTCACAAGTCGCGAACCCTAATTCCCCGCAGCCGTTCCAGAGCGATTTTGCCTCAAATCGTACGATTTCTTCGCACGGTTTCACTCATCTCTTCGCACGGTATGTTCTTTCTTAACGATTTCCCGTTTCATCTTTGTCTAGGTTAGATTCATTTGATTCTTCAAGGCTTTTTAGGGTTCCCTTCATAAACACAAGCGAAACCCTAACCCTAGTTAGAATCGTACGTATCGTGAACAATCGGTTGATTCTCTGCCCCTTGTTTGCATAAAAACTTGTTGATTTTCGAAAAATCTGGCTATTCAGAGCCGGGGTTAGAATCCGCAGAAAAAACGTCATCGCACGAACGTTCCTCCAGTGGAACGGTCGTTCAGTGCCGGCTGTTCACGATGTTGTTCTGTTGGCTCGGTGATGCACGGTGGTGCCGATGGTCGCACGCCGTGCAGTTATGATGTATGCCGGCCACCCATGCTGATTATCGGTGACGCACGCGACATGCCCAGCTCAGCAAGACAGAACCTTCATAACAGTGTGTTCTGCTGTTCCAAATTAAATTTTTTCTGTTTCTCATGTTCTTAATGTCATTCCTCATTGCAGATGGATCATCCTTTCTTGCAATTTGATGAAAATAACGAGAGAGAGGCTCTTTGTATCCCAAAACGTAACGCTTTATGGAATAGGCGAGGGCAGTTTGGCATCCCCCGAAGGCTAGATTGGAATGTTATGAGAGATTTAAATCAGCGTGAACGACTAGAAAACATGCTCACCATTCCGCTTTCGCGCTTGGTATCCATTGACCGCCCCATCTATCGTGAGCTCACGATAGAGTTCTTCGCCTCTTATTCATACGAAAAGCCCAGAGCTTATAAAAGGCCAAACTTTCATTGGAAGGAAAGGGTGCATTTCAGATTGGGCAGACGTTGGCATCATTGGTCGGTGGGTAGATTGGGTCGGAGACTTGGGATACACACAAATGAAGACATGGATTCAGAGTTCTTCACAGATGATTTCACCTTCCCGAGTGATGAAGCGCAGGCCGAGTTTTGGGCCCAAAATGCAGTCGGTGACCCTTACGATCCTAGAGTGTCTAAAGCTTCACGATTGAGAGACCCTTTGCATCGGGTGATGCATCATATATTCAGCCACACCATCTGCGGGCGTATGGACAGTTTGGGGAACTGTCCAACACCGGATCTAATATTTCTTTATGCGCTGATTGACGGGGTACACATCAACCTAGCAGCGAGGATGGCGGAATATTTTGTGAACAGCTCAGGGAGAACACCCAACAGTCAGATTCACGGCGGTCAGTATGTGACCGAAATGGCCTACAATTTAGGGTTGATGACTGATGAGGTACTTCAGGGTCTCACTCATGTGACCGATGGTTTATATGTTGATATTCGGTCTTTGAAGGCGATGGGGTTGATTGCTGAAACAGATCCCGGGGATAGATTGAAAGGTTTAAACAAAGAGGTCTGGGACCCGTTGCCTCCGGTTGAAGAGGAGGATGAGGACGAAGAAATGGGAGAGCAACATGTACCACACACGCCACCACATTCACCGCAGCAACACGGATTCCACCAGCACCAGGATTGGCCTGAGGGCATCCCGTCTTACCCTGAGTTTTACCTGCAGTTCCAACAAATGCAGGTTAACCAGGAGCAGCAAAGGATTCATATAGAGCAGATAAGGGCTAGTCAGGACCAGATCAGGGCGAACCAGGACTCTCTGAACTAGGGGGTGCAAGCTGGGTTCTCATATCTTTTCGGGGGTCTTCATAATGCCTTCCCGAACTACTTCGGGGAGGCCCCAAAGTTCCCATACGGGAACCCACCTGGTTATGGAGACGCAGGCCCTTCCTACACGAGAGATGATGCTGGTGACGATGATCAGGAGACGGTGGAGTTGATCGTTGGTGGTTTTATTATTTCAGTATTTTGTTTATTGGGTGTTCATTTTGGTTGTTATTTCAAACACCCTCGGTTATGTACTCTTTATTTTCAGACACTTTATTTTTTTGTCTTGTCATGTTTGGATTTTAGTACTTATATTTATGTAAATTATGGTTTATTTGGTTTATTTGCTTCTGTTCTGTTTTGCTGTACCTTGTGACATACTTGCAGATTTTGGCTATCAAGTCTTGGACCGGAGCACATCACAGATACAACTTTGGAAGTCTCGTTTCATCAGAATCATCATCAGGGGAGTATTATAGATATTTCGGGTTTCGCATTGGGGACAATGCGAAGTTCAAGTGTGGGGAGGGGTTTAACTTTGTTAACTTTGTTTGTCCTAAAAAAATCAGAAAAATCATTCAAAAATATCTGTATTTTGTATATATTATTTTTAGTAAATAAACCGGTTGGTTGTGTTTTAGAAAGCTTCGGACATGATAAAAACTCGACAAGCCAGTTTTGAAAAATATAACTAGAAAGCGTGACAAACAAAGAAATACTTGCATGATGATTTTCACACTTTTACCCATTCCTTCTGATTATGTGAGCATATTTGAGCCTTGAAATTTGTATATATTTGTTCATTTCGGAGTAGGAGTGAGCCGGAGGTCATGTGTAATTCAGAACTTGTCACTAGCATGCTTGTTAAGACCATGAACTTGCGGAATTGTGTAGAAGTGATAGAGGAACTTAGATTACCCTTTGTGTTAGCCTTGTTCTTTGTGTTGTGTTTCCCGTAAACCTTACATAACCTTTAGGATTAACCATGTCGAGCCTTCCCGTTTACCTTTGTTTACCCAACATAATCGCCCACTTAGCCAAATTTAGCATAAAATGTTAAAACTCGGTCAAAATAATCGTTTAACTAGCGCTTGTTATAGTTTATTTTTCATTGTATAAATCCATTTAAAAAAAACAGAAAATAAAACACCCTAAAATAGGGTGAAGTCAATCGAGCAATTTTGAATGCTTAATTGATGAAATTTCGTTGATGCGCTTGATATCACAAAAGTTGCCTTTTTTAAGGCGTATGTATGTATAGCTTTATTGTATTGCGCTTGTTAAACATATTACCGAGTTTTAACCTTTTCACCACTTTAAATATCCATTTCCATACCCTTCGCCCAAGCCTAACGTTTCAACCCGTAAAGACCTCTTGATTTACACTTTTTCGCATGTTAGTTGGGGGAGACGAGATCTTATGACAAGCTTATGATATTACGCATTTCATTGACATGGCATTGAGTGTTTGTACATAAACATTTTATGTATGTTTCACAAATAAAACCGAGTGTGTGAACATTATGAGTTGTGTGAAGATTAGCATGTTAAGTCAATTGAAAGTGAAGTCACGGCTATTTGGTTATCACCATATATTTGCATGCTTGTTTGGTTTGATTCATTTGATGTTGCCATTCGAAAAACCGGCTAACCGTTTGTTGTTGTTTCAATAAATAGTTTGTAAATTCTCGTTCTTGTTAGATTCTTGTTTTTATTGCATTTTAGTTTAGCTTGTTTAGGACAAGCAAGGTTCAAGTGTGGGGAGATTTGATATTCACTAATTTATACATATTTTAGTCCCCCATTTTATCCCCATTTTATGCGTTTTCGGCCGTAAAACCGTCATTCGGATACTTAATCAAGTATACTTTTGTTTACAGGCCTAAAACAGCATGCCAGACAAGATGATAGTGAAAACGAGGACTTTCCGGATGAAATGACAAAGCTGCGAACATTCTGTGGAAATTCTGACCTGGACATTTGGCACGGTCGTGCCACAAGTGGAACGACCGTGCATATCCGACAATGTAGCCCAGCCCGGCAATGAACGACGGTGCGATCCGGCGTGCAAGCATATCTCGGAGACGAACGGGCGTGCGGTTGGTTGCACTCCGTGCGGATCCGATGACCAGCCCAACCCCGGTAATGCACAACCCGTTCGAGAGTCCGTGCAACAAGAACCCGGAAACGCACGTCCGTGCCATCAGATGAACGGTCGTGCGAGATCGAAGACGGTCAAGATAAGATGATGTCATGCGGTATGGTGCACAGTAACTCCAATAATGCATAAAGTGAACGGTCGTGCCAATAAAGTGCACGACCGTGCGAGACCGAAATAATATAAAAAACATGCAGAAACATTCTGCTCGAAACTCTGGATTTTTTGGAAGCGATTCTGCCGATTTTCAGGCTTCGGAGGCGTTAGCTTTCACCTGGATTCAAGCCACATTGTGCCGATTAGCTTCGTTATCTTCCGGCTTCTTAATCTAGTGCTTGTTTATGGTTGGGTTTTCTAATCTTTCCATAATTTTGTTAATCTTTCAAGCATTTAGATTAATGTTTATGTATTATTGTAGCCTTTTGGCAAAAACACAACAATCCCTTGCTTAATTATAGCCATTAGTATGTTAACTTTGTTTGTAATGACACTTAGAAGTATTTTCTATGTTAATCTTTGATGATTAGTTTGCAACCTTGTTATTGTTGTTGATTTCTTGATTATAAGTAATTATGTTGGATGATTAATATTTGGTTAGTTGAGATAGTTGAAAATTGAAGCTTAATTAACCTTGTATTAGTAAACTTTAAACTTGGTTAACTAGTTTAGCTTGGTTAAAATGTGTGCATCATCATACTAGAAATGGTTAGTGAATTAATAAAATGTAATTATTGTTAATCAAGAAAGCTTTCCGTCACGTAAGGACCTTAACGGGTTAAATGGTGTTGTTATAAATTCTTGCCTTGAATTGTTAGCTTAGTTAGTGGTTTAGGCCAAAATTGCTATCTTGGTGAATTTATGTGCAAGATTTGTAAAATGAACTCGGTTATGATTTAATCTAGTTTATGCTTGTCTCGATGGTTGCATTGTGTTTATCGATGTCGCTTTCCTTGTTTAAGTTAGGTTAGAAAACGCCTAACGGATGACTAACTTATTTTTAAGAGATTTTCATAGACATTTATCAATTGCACGTTAAAGAACAATTTTAGGTGGTTAAAGTGTGTTTATCGTTTTAGCTTTCCGAATGATTGTCATGTTAGGATTCTCGAGAGGGATACTAATTGTCTTGAAAATGAAGAATTGTCCAAATGTTTCTAGTGGCAAAACCGACTTAGTTTGCATGCTGTGGTTGTGTATAAAGCAAGGCTACTTATCTATTTTCTTATTTGGTATTTGCTATGTTTTATTAAGTATTTATTTATGCTTACTTTAGTTTTTAGAAAATCACAAAACTTATCTTTCTTCCGTTAATTTAATGATAAAGGTCTAGTATTATTCCTCCGCCCATTTCCTTGGATCAATACTTGGTTCTTACCGATACTTTACTACATATGTGATGAGGTACACTTGCCTCTTTGGTGTGTGTTTTGATGTAGAAGTATAAATAACTTTTATAAATTTAAAACCAAATCGTGTGTAATTTCATTATAAAAATATGTGTATATGCGCACACGTCAGTTGACCACGCCCCCGTGTCCGCTGGGCACGCCCTCGCGTGCAGAAGCGTATCTGTACTATCAAGATTTCCCCAGATTCTGCGAATCTTAGAGTTGACCACGGCCCCGTGTCTGCTGGGCACACCCCCGTGGTGGGTGATAAAAGCTTCTACAGCTTTGTCTTTTCTGCAAACACTTGGGCACGCCCCAGTGCTCATTGAGCACGGGGCGTGTTCAGTCTTCTGTTTTCTTGTTTTGCTTGGGAAGATGCTGTTGGGGAGGCCGGGCATGCCACGTTTGTTCCTTTTCTTGTATTTATGTTAGATTTAGCTGCCTTTTGTCTTCTTTTGTTCATTTGAGCTCATTTAATCCTGAAAATACAAAAGGAAGACAAAAACATACTTTTTTCCAACATTAGTACTAAAAAAAGGGTTAGTTTTATGCCACTATTGATGTAATTTATATGTTGCATTTTGCACACATTAACATCCGAGATGTTTTTGAGCATGTTTTGAGTTTCCTATACTTTAACATCATTTTAGAGCTTTGAAATGGGGTTAACGGGGCTTAAACGTGTCAAATATGCATCAAAATGCAAGTTTTTCAAGTGCAGGGACCAATTTTGACATTTCTGGAAAGTGGGCTCTCGCGGGCCGCGTAAGAGAGCTCTCTCTTTCTCGCGGGCGCGACAGACAACCAGACAGAAACATCGAATCTAGTCCATTTTTGATGTTTTGATAGTTTTTAACCACTGATTTTAGATGCTATGGGCTGGTATTTGATAGTTTTTAGTGTTCCCATGGTTTTAAAAACCATGTGCCCAAGTGTAAGGCCTAGATCGAAGCACGAAATGCGAGAAACGATCCTAACAGTTTACCAAAATCTATAAATACCCAAGCTCTCATTCCATTTTCTACACAACTTGATCTGAATTGCTCTTAGTTGGAGTTCAAGAACTTCATACCTGAGTAGTTTGATCAAGATCTTCCGAGCTTGAACCCTTTGTAAGTATTCTTTCGTGTTTTCATGCGTTTTTCAAGAAAAAGTCAAACAGTATTTGACTTTCTGCTTTGACCAGTCTTTGGTAAACACAAAGTTCGTTTGAACTTTGCAACGTGAGCGTAATCACGATGGTTATAGTCCCTTGTGACTATACATACTGATTACCACGTTGATTAGGTGTAGTGACGAGTCATAGTTTCGGTCAAAATGCGTATTTATGCGTATTTTGTAACCAAACTATTCTTGGGTATCAAAACCGTTTGTTTTGATATCAAAACCTGTTTTCTAACTTAGTTAAACATGTTTCAACATGTTTAGCTCGTCACTTTTAGTTTAGTGCTTGTATAGAGTCGTAAGTCAAGCGGTCTAAACAACCGCTTAGACTTTCGAACTCGACCCGTTTGGTCAATCATTAGGATCCGACCAAGCATGATTAGTGACCATAGTTGTATAGGGAATAACCTTCCGAGGTTATACCTTATGGTCACTTAGGTTTAATTAGTTGTGTGATAGGTAGTTTATATGCCTTAGGTAAATGACCAAAATGCCCTTTTCATGCATAATTGAATTTTAAGCATGTGTAACCTAAACTTTTGTCACATAACTGATTATGCAACATATTTAGGCATATAATACTTGTCATAGGACTAGTTAGGCGTCTCGAACGCGCTTTGCGCGAACGACACGTTAAAGTAGCATGAGCTACCTTAATGGGTCGTAATGGGTCGAAAGCACTTAGGTTAGGTTCCGTTTTAGGATGTAGGCTTTGTTAAACCATATCACATGAGTCCCAATACTCATTTGGTTTACGAGACCTCATTCTATCTGATCATCCGATTTAGGTGTCGATTTATTGACTAGGAGATTCGATTAATAGGTACTACTTGATTTCCTTGGTTTACCTGAGCTTCGTTGAGTTCTTTAGGTCAAGGATACTTGTAGTTCAATGTGAGTACATAGTTCCCCTATTTTACTGTTTTCAATTGTTTTGGGGTGATTCATATGCGTTAAATGTTTTCGAGGTTTTTAACGATGGTTTTCAAAATGATAAATATGGTTTATATTAAATTAATAACGATTTCGATAATGTGAATAAACTTGTTGGGCGTAATTACATAGCGAATAACATTCATTAGTTTTGGCCGAACCAACCAATATTAGGTTATGGTACCACAGGATCTGACGAATCCCGTTATCAGACTGCACCCATGGTTATGTGTGGGGGTTATGTGGGTAACGACTGAATTTGTGATTGTTAATTTACCCTTTGGTGGTTTATTAATGCGAGAATTGGCGATGGACGAGTTGCGAGGTTTGGATGTTATTAACGAGGCGACCAAAAGTAGTTTTGACAATTAAAACGAGAATGATTTAAACGATGTAAACGAGTTAAGTGATTTTGGAACAATTAAACGATTTTGGAACGATTTAAACGAGTTAAACAAATTGGACAAACGATTGGTTTTTGGTTAGTGTTTAGATAACGGGACGGGTGTAATGTGATTAAAACATGGTAGATACGCCGCTGGTACTTCTTATATATAAGTGTTTTCATCATATTACATACTGTGGCGTTATTTAGTTCACTTGGGTAAAAGATTTTGAAACGATGTCACATAATGATGTTTTCTAAATATAAACCATACGAGTTTTATTAACGAGGTGATTTTCAATTCGATTTAATTAAACAGATGTTTTGGGTTAAGCATCATGGCTACGAGATTTTATAAGTTATAACCAACTTGGTTTGAGTTGGTTAATTATGTTGCAATATTATATACTTTTCAAAATAAGGTTTTGCAACATGAAAACGAGCCATGAATCCGATACTCTCATAAAACCTATGTGCTCGCTAGCATTTCTTTGCTGACTTTGTTTTTACATATGTTTCAGGTGTTGTTGAATGATGTTGATTGCTAAGATGCATGCTCACATAGGATCTGGATGAGGCCTTAGCGACATAATAACAATGATAGACGATGTTTAGTTTGTTTGTTTTGTTTAAGACAATGTAAATTACCTAATGAATCAATAAAACAAAACTTTTGAAATCCATGGTTATGAAACAATAATTCTGTACCTCCACTCCCCGACATTTCCGCCGCGGTTTCGTTGTTTTAACGCGGTCGGGGTGTGACAGAAGAGTTGGTATCATAGCCAATGGTTATAGGGAATTAGGTTATTAGTAATGCTTTGACCTAGACTATAACTTTTTAGGACCCTAACGCAAGAAATTTGGGTTTAAAATTTTTAAAACAATACGGTCACCTATCCTTAGGTGATAACCACAACGAGAACACAATAACAAATCCGCTTTGAAAATCAATCATCTATTCTAGGATGATTTCTTATAAGGTTTTGAAACCTCTAAGTTTTCAAAATCTCGTCAAAGTTTGGGTGCTATAGTGTGAACACATGCAATCTAGAAGAGTGGATGCCTGTATCCTGAGTTTTCTGTCTAAGGCTAGAGTGTTCGTACAAATCCATATAATCGGACCAGTCACTCTTACCTGGGAACTCTTGGAATGAGTGTTCACTTATAGGCTAAAGCATGTCTTCGCGATACATTATATTGACCAATTTACTTTGATTAGTCACTGCGTGTCGTTTGTTTGTTCGAGGTGACGAACAAATGATCGACTTCCTTGTGTTTTGTCGATATTTTCAATACCTCTTTTGTTTTTCCCAATTGTCGACCTCACTAGTTTCTCATGTTTCCTTGTTCTTTTTAGACAATTCCTCCTCGACAAGATGCACAACCCCTAACTAATACAGAAGTCGCAACCCTTGTCGCTCAACAAATGACTGCAGTGCTTCCGAACGTAGTGGCCCAGATCCATCAATTATACAACAACAATAATAACAATAATGCTCAGTGTAGTTTCAAGAATTTCAATTCTGCTAAGCCGTTGAAGTTTCCTGGGTCTCAAGGAGCAACCGCGCTCCTGCAATGGTTCAAAAGTTTAGAGACCACATTCAGACACGTGCAGTGTCCGAATGAGCGTAAGGTTGAGTTTGCATCCAGTGTGTTCGAGAAGCGTGCTCTTACATGGTGGAACGGTGTGATGCGTGATAGGGGTGCCGATGTGGCAATGCCACAAACGTGGGAAGAGCTTCGAGCTCTCATGATGAAAGAGTTTTGTCCCCGTCACGAGATTCGAGCTTTGGAACGAGAATTCAATGATTTGAAACAAGATGGAAGAGAACACTGTGCGTATACGGATCGTTATGAAGAGCTGAGTTTGTTGTGTCCTACTATGGTTACCCAATTGAAGAAGGCGATTGAGAGGTACATCGATGGTTTGCCCGATTCTGTGCAAGATATTGTCACCGGTAGTAATCCTACCACCGTGCGTCAGGCGATTGAATTAGCTGCTACTCTGACCGAGTCTCAAGTCAAAAAAGGGAAATTGACCCGCAAGGGTGACAAGAAGAAGTCGGCCGATTCTGTTAAAGACAAGGAAAACGGTAAGGGTAAGAAGAAGGGAGAGTCTTCCAAGAAGTTAAGGAAGCGTAAGGCTTCCCAAAACTTTGTCGTCACTGCTCAGAATCCTCAGAACCCACCGAAGAAAGTGTATGTTGGTACCGCAGCCCACTATGCTAGATGCAATGGTCATCATGTTGCACAACAGGCCTGCAAACAGTGTACTACGTGTGGTAAACTTGGGCATCTGGCTAATATTTGTCGTTTGGGCCAGAATCAAACCGCTCAAAATCCAGCACAGGTTCAGGGGAATGCTGCTAGATTCCCACCGGGTTCGTGTTACAATTGCGAAGAGTTTAGTCACTTTCGCAACAACCGCCCGAAGTTGATGAACGCAAATCCGAATGCCATTGCAAACGCAAATCCCGCCCGTGGACGAGCGTATAATTTGAATGCAAATGAGGCGCGTGCTGATAACGAGGTTGTTAACGGTACGTTTCTTGTTAACCATCAACCTGCATCTATTCTTTTTTATTCTGGTGACGATAGGAGTTTTGTTTTGTTATCTTTTGAGCCTTTACTTGCAATGCCTAGAACCAAACTGAGGAAACCCTTATCTGTCGAAGTTGCTACTAGTAAACCTCTTGTCCTCGATTCTGTTATTCGCAATTGTTAATTGAACCTCGATAACCATCTTTTTCCTATTGACCTTACACCGATGCAACTTGGGAGTTTCGACATTATCGTAGGATGGATTGGTTAGCTAAACTTCATGCTGAGGTGGTTTGTTTCGATAAGATTGTTCATATTCCTCTTTCGTCGGGCGATATTCTAGAGGTTCGTGGCGAGAAACCTTCAGGTGGCTTGAAACTTATGTCGTGTACGAAAGCCCAAAGTTATTTACGAAAAGGATATGTTGCTTTTCTGGCACATGTCACCGGGGAGAAGAGCAAGGGCAAGCGTATTCAAGATATCCCGACTGTCCGAGATTACCCAGAGGTGTTTCCCGATGAACTTCCTGGTTTGCCTCCAGTTCTTCAAGTCGAGTTTCATATTGATCTTGTACCCTATGCCAACCCAATTGCGAAAGCACCTTATCGTCTTGCACCGTCGGAGATGCAAGAGTTATTGAAACAGCTCCAAGAGTTATCTGATAAAGGATTCATCCAACCGAGTTATTCACCTTGGGGCGCTCCAGTCCTGTTTGTAAAGAAGAAAGATGGGTATTTTCGAATGTGTATTGATTATCGTGAGCTTAACAAGCTTACCATCAAGAATCGATATCCCCTACCTCGAATCGATGATCTCTTTGACCAGCTGCAAGGTGCTTCATATTTTTCCAAGATCGATCTGCGTTCTGGGTATCATCAGCTTCGTGTACTCGAAGAAGATATTCCCAAAACCGCCTTCCGTACGAGATATGGGCACTACGAGTTTACTGTCATGCCTTTCAGTTTGACGAATGCCCCAGCTATCTTCATGGACTTAATGAATAGGGTAAACCTTATTTAGACAAGTTAATCACTGTGTTCATCGACGACATTCTCATTTATTCGAAGTCTCGAGCCGATCACGAGCAACACCTTCGTTTGACACTGGAACTTCTGAAGAAGGAACAATTTTTTCCTAAATTCTCCAAGTGTGAATTTTGGCTTAAAGAAGTTCAATTTTTGGGTCATATAGTCAACGAGCAGGGTATTCATGTGGATCCATCCAAGATTGCTTCAATTAAGGATTGGAATACACCAGCGACACCAACAGAAGTTCGTTCTATTCTTGGTCTTGCTGGATATTATCGTCGTTTCATTTCAAATTTCTCAAAGATCGCGGTTCCACTCACTGCTTTGACTTAGAAGAATAAGCCTTTTGAGTGGGGACCTAAGAAAGAAGAAGCGTTCCAAACGCTGAAACGGAAGCTATGTGATGCTCCAGTTTTATCTCTGCCTGATGGAAACGATGATTTTGTTGTCTATTGCGACGCGTTGAAACTAGGCCTTGGTTGCATTCTTATGCAACGAGGTAACGTTATAGCTTATGTGTCAAGACAACTGAAAGTTCACAAGAAGAACTATACGACTCATGATCATGAGTTAGAAGCTGTGGTATTTGCTCTCAAAATCTGGAGACACTATCTCTATGGAACGAGGTGTGTGGTATTCACAGAACACAAAAGTCTCCAGCATATTCTCAATCAGAAGGAGCTGAATATGAGACAACGACGCTGGGTTGAACTCTTGAGCGATTATGATTGCGAAATTCGCTACCATCCTGGTAAGGCGAATGTCGTAGCCGATGCGCTAAGTCGAAAGGAGCGAGTCAAGCTCAATTCTGTTCGAACTCTATCTGATATTCAATCTCGTGTCCTTCAAGCTCAACGATCTTGTGTGATCAAAGGCTTATTGAAATATGAGCTACCGCTTCAACTCGAGCTTAAACTCGAAAGGAAAGACGATAGTTTACTCTATTTCAAGGATCATTTATGGATTCCGAAACAAGACGATCTCCGCACTTTAGTGATGGACGAATCTCACAAGTCTTGATATTCTATCCATCCTGGTGCTGACAAAATGTGCAAGGATCTTCGTACTCAGTATTGGTGGCCTGGTATAAAGAAGGATGTTGCTTTGTATGTATCGAAATGCCTAACTTGTCTCAAAGTCAAGGCTAAACATCAACGACTGTCTGGTTTGCTTGTACAACCAGAGATACCGGTTTGGAAGTGGGAGAACATTGCGATGGATCTCATCACAAAGTTACCGCGTACATCTAAAGGTCATGATGCTATTTGGGTTGTTATCAATCGATTAACGAAGTCAGCTCATTTTATTCCAATTCGCGAGGATCTATCTGCTGATAAACTTGCAAAGATTTATGTTGATGAGATTGTATCACGACATGGTGTTTCTTTTAATATCATTTCCGATCGTAAAGCTCGTTTTTCGTCTCATTTTTGGAATACCATGCAATCTACTATGGGAACCCAACTAAATCTAAGCACTGCTTATCATCCCCAAACAGATGGACAATCTAAGAGGCCGATTCAAATTTTGGAGGATATGCTTAGAGCATGCGTGATAGACTTTGTGTTGGTTCATACGTCTGTAGCTTCCGTAAGCATTTAGTCATATTTTGTATGTTTATGTCTTTTGAAAACAATTATGTTTATGTATGTATGTACGTAGTATGACACTTCAGGATATTGGATTGAATTGTAAAAGTGTTGACAATTGTTGACTTGTGTCATCCGATCGGACGGCAGTCCGATCGGACATCATTGTCAGCCGATCGGACAACACTTAGTATCATCCTGAGTTGCCTATAAATACCCCATCAGGGTATGCCATTTAGAACTCTTGTCACTTTGGGGAGAACTCTGTCAAGTCTGACTTCTACAAGCGCTTTTGTACTTTCATAACAGTTGAATAGAAAGATCAGACCGGATTAAACGTTGAATACTTTGTCGTACATCTGTGACTTAATCATATGGATTCCGCACATTGATTGAGGTCAGTTCACCTAAGTTCCTGATGAAAAGATCCTTTACGAGGGACCAACAAGTGGTATCAGAGCATCCAGGGAGCTGAATCGAGATCTACGACAGTGAATTCACCGAAATTCGAGCTTTTTCTTGCCGATCAGAGTCAAATTTCACCGGAAATTTTACATATTATCTTACTTTTTACTCTATTCTTACTAAATTTTTCTCCTTTATATACTAAAATCAGAAAAACATAAAATTGAACGTGAATCTACGGTTAAAATTTGATAAAACTGATATAAATCGATTCCCAATCAATCAAAACATAATCCTTCAAGATTTCATAGCAAAATTCCTTCAAAAACTAGATCAAAATCATCAAAAACTATGAAGAACTGTTCTTGCATGCTGATGTCATCTATCTGTTCGAACAGCTGTGCCGACGACTTGGCTTAGCTATTCTTAGATTTGCTGACATCATCAATTCATTCGAACAGCTGTACGAATGACTTGAATAAGATTGTTCTGTGAAACCGTGTTGCTGATATCATCAGTGTTATCCGATCGAACAGCATGTCGATCGGACAGCATGGTTGCTATTATCTTTGGTGCTTACGTCATCCTACCACTCGATCGGACAGTCATCCGATGGATGAAGGGTTAAAAAATTTGTTTGCCACTCGTTCGGACAACCATTCGTTCGGACAAGTACTCGTTCGGACAACCATCCGATTCAAGTGCACCAGTGTAAAATTTTTGAAAATCACAAAAAATTGTCTAAGTGTTTGTAAATTGTTTCAGGTACTCTAAAATGGGGGACGATTTTCTCAATCCTTTCAGTGACATATTTTCTTACACCAGCAATACAGGAGATGCCACTTCAAGCAACACAAACAATACTGCTCCTAACCCAAACCCAAAGAAAGCCATTGCCGACTCTTTGAGCGTGGATAATGCTTATGGCACATATAACAAACCGCCCAAGCTAATGGCTATCGAGGAGTATAATAGATGGGCAACTAGGTTTGAAGACTGGTTAAAGGCTTTTGCCTACCAGAGTTGGAAATGCATAAAGAACGGGTATGACATTGGAAGAAGTGACTATGAGAACTTAATCGATAATGAACAAGAAAATTTTATCGCTGAACAAAAATGTATCGCATTGCTACATCAATCAGTGAGGGATGATATCATATCTCTAATCGATTACAAAAATTCCAAAGATTTATGGGCAAAATTAGGGAAAAAGTGTGTGGGTGGAGAAGAAATTGTTAGAAACAAGAAAAAATTATTGAAAAAGGAATTTGATTTGTTTGGATGTATGAAAAATGAATTGGTTTAAAAAATGATAGAAATATTTTGCCATTTGAAGATCGAGCTGACTAGACATGGGTTTAAGTTTACAGAGGAAGAATTGGTTGATAAGCTGATGGATTCATTGCCTGATGAAAAGGATTGGATGTACTTTACTCTGTTGTTGAAAAACACTGTGGAGAAGAAGAGTCTGACAGTTGATTTTCTGATCGAGAGGCTTGAAAGTCACGAGTTGGAAATCAGGAAAACGAATAAAGTCAACAGTACTCAGTATCAGCAGAACGTTGATTTGTATTATCGAGGAAGTATGATTCCAAAGACGGTATCACCAAAGACTGCGTTCTCAGCAGAAAACTCAAGTATGCCAAATCAAGAGAATCAAAACAGCAGTCCTGCTCAAAGCAGCGGATATCATGGTGGATCGTCTTCATCGACTCCAAGTCAACAGCAACAATTTGTTCTGAAAAACATTTTTCTGTGCAACATTGCTGTAAATCTCAACAACACACAAAATTTCAGCGAAGAAGCAGCCAAACAGCAGATGGTATTTCTAGCATCCATCTTGGAATCTTACGAAAGTCTCGTAGCAGGAAAAATCGGAAACACTAACCTCACCAAGGAAGACTATGATCAAATTGACCCCGAAGAAATGGAGTTGATTGACATTAGATGGTGCATGGCGAGTGCTGTTAGAAGGGCTCAGAGGTTCATGGAGATAACAGGCAGACACTCCATTGGTGGACCTTCAATGAAATTAGGATTTGATAAATCGAAGGTTACATGTTTTAAGTGCAATCAAAAGGGGCACTTTAAACGAGAATGTCGAAATGCAGCTGCTGATGAAACGGCCAATCCATTCCGTGAGGACTATTATAAGAAGGCCATCTATCATCAAAACAAAGCAGAATCTCCAAGAATGAAGCAGTTAGAAGAAGCTCCCAAAGAAAGGTCCAGAGCATTAACCGTTATCCATGATGATGAGGGCTATGACTGGAGTGATGTGCTACCAGAAGAAGATGCTGTGGGATTTGCATTCATGGAAAAGATTGTGCCATTCAAAGACAGCCGTACTGAGGAAGAAAAATATGTCAACAGAAAGGTGATAGCACAAACCATGAAAGACAGACATTATCGTGCATGGAAAGAGGCAAAAAGTGCAAAGAGATGGGATGCTGACAGAGAATGCTATTTGGATCCTAAGGGAAATATACTTGTAGAACCATCAACACTTCTTGTTGAGACTCTTATCGAACAAATTGCAGAACAGGAGGAAGAAAGACAGAGAATGTGGGCAAGAGAAGAGGAGGAGGAGAAGCTAAAGTTGAAAAAGGTCGATGATGGGATTATCGACACGATGAAAGATATGAATGCAGAGAACCTAAAGAAAATGGCAGATAAAGTGCTCGCAGCGAAGGAATTAGAGGTAGATTCTAAGTCCGGAACTGAGTCAAAGAGCAAGGTCAGTTATAATGATTCAACAAATGGGTCAGGTAAGACTGATAAAGCCAAGATTGACAGTGACTGCAAAAATTGTATGAAAGACTGCAAGATTTGTAGTACACATGCATATCTCAGTGCTAAAAAGACTGAAGATCTGACTGAAAGAGTCAGAGAAGTTGAAAATCAAATCTTAAGTCGTGACAAATTGGTGAAAGCTTCAAATGATCGAATTAAAGAATTAACTGGGAAACTTGAAAAAGATAAAATTGAAGTAGACCGAGTAAGAAAAGAAAATGAGAAGTTAGTTCATGAAAATCGACAACTTTCTGAAAATCACGAGAAGCTAAAAAGAACGATAAAAGATTCAGATGAGCGAAATAGTAAAACAAGCAAAGAAAATTTCAATTGTCAGGAGTCCTTCAGTCGAAAGAAAAGCAAATCAACCAACAATTGGATGAAATTGCTAATCTGAAGCTTCAGTTTCAGGAAGCTAAGATTGAAAATGAACGTATCAATATGAAACTCAACAGTTACAACTCCGTAAGTTTTGTTCTTCAACACATAGTTCCCAAACCCATTGGGAAGAACAAAGCTGGCGAAGATGTATATGCAGATGGAACAGGGGTTGGGTATCATCAAGTTCCACCGCCTGTGTTGAATAATTTTTCAAAAGAAAAATCTAGGTTGGTTAACAATGATGAAACAAATGAAATCAAACTTCCAGAAACAATTGACATCACATTCACTTCATCATCGGATGAAGACAGCGTTCAGTCTAAAATTGTTAAAAATGTAGTTGAAAATGTTTTGAAATCTGACAGTGATTCAACTGAGGACGAAGAATGTTTTTTGAATAATTACATTCCGAAATCAATATCCAAAAACAAATTAGGTGAAAAACCTACTCTTGTGATGTACAAGATGTCGGGTTCGGATAAGTTGTATTCGGATCTTGAATTTCCATTAGAAAATGTGAATGTCGACAAATTGAAAAATGTTTTTAAACTGGTTGAGATTGATGTTTGTGAAATTGAAGGTTTGAAACGTTCCGAAAGACAATTGAACTTTGAAAAAGATAAGTCTTACTACAAAAAACCTGTAGTACCGCCACGTTTTTCTAACAACAACCAAAACAAATGGTCGGGTGGTTATCAGGGTGGTAAGAAAAATCAAAGAAAGAACTTTCAAAAAAAGAAATTTGTTGAGATAAAGGTGTTTGTGAAAAGCTCGAGTTCACACTCCGAGCAAGAATCTGAGATTTTTTCAAAAACCAATGAAGAATTCTTTGAAAAAAAAGCCTCACAACCTCAGACCGAAGGCACAAGTCAGGTAGTTGACACCCGAATATGCTTCAAATGCAATCAAGTTGGACACATTGCACGAAAGTGCACCAACTCGAAGCCTAAGTCTGTGGTTGTAGAGAATCCAAAGAAAAAAGACGATGTAAAAGGAAAAGCTCCAATGTTTGTTGAGAAAAAGGTTTTAAAGAATGAAAATGCCAAATTTAAAATGGAATATGCAAAAGAGTTAGTTAAGAACACTAAACCCATAAAGAAGATGGTAACTAAGAATGAAAAATTTTACAAACGGGTTGCTTCATCTCAACAAACGTGGAAGCCAAAATCTGTTGAAAAGAAAGCAAGTTCTCCAAAACCAAAGGTTTCAGAGTCTGCAAAACAATCATCTTCTACCACACCAGTAAAGATGAATGTTCCTTTAGATTACTATGAGAAACTTGAGAAACAAACATCTACTTCACCAAATAAGAAGTATGTTCCGAAGAAACACCAACCATCTGGTCAACCTCAGAAAGACGAATTTTTCTTATACAAAGAGGTTGAGGTTGGGTCTGAAGAAAGTTTAAAGATGAATGACAAAAATTTCCCGCCATTGTACACCAAAACCACAATTCTAAACGTCAAGCTACCTGAGTCGAAAAAGGCTTGGGTTGCTTCAAAATCTCACTAAATGTTTTTGAAATGTGCAGGAGCTTCCGAGATCCATCTCACGTTGGATAATGGATAGTGGAGCTTCTCGGCACATGACTGGGAAGAAAACCCTACTGTATGATGTTCGAGGGTTTAATGGAGGATGTAGGATCGTTTTCAGCCCTGTTTGAGTCGATCAGAAGAATTCCTATCCAAAACAAGAGGCGGAAACTAATGCTTTGGTGCGATTTCAGCAAAATTCACTTTAAACTGTTGTTGTATTGATCTTGATAACAATTACAAGTCCTGACAACACTTCGGCAGCACTTCGTGGCTCACCGGAAGAGAACACCTACAACTCTGTATATGATTTCGCTCATACAACCTATTTATAGGTGAGCAGGTTTCGCTTATACGAACATGACATAAGAGCGAAACCTCACTTGACACATAAGCGAAACTACATGACTGACACATGAGCGAAACCATCATGATGACACATGAGCGAAATCATTTCTATCACATGTTTCTTGGATTTCGTGCCATGTTCTAACCTATACACTATTAGACTCGATACAAGACGTAGTCAACAGATGTAGTGCACCAACAAACTCCCCCTCGGATGTTGACGGAGTCTTCAGTGTCGAGTCTTCGATTGTCAACCTACAATCTTTATCAGTCTTTGATCTTTCTCTGAAGTATTTGTCATTGCAAGAATCCTCAATCTCTATCTTTATCATCAACAAACTCCTTTCTCTCGCATGTTGAATCTTTAAACCTCATCAGCATCAGCAAATCCAAAATCAGCACTGGCTTTCCCTGCTTTGTCACGGTGTCTTCAGACTCCCCCTCTCAATCTGCTGGGATCGTAGTCTGGAATTCACAACTTCAAAATTCATTTGAAGATCTTTACCTGGCTCTCTTACAGCTCAGTATCATCACCTGGCATGAATTTACCTGAAAAATCTCTACCCAACACATAAGTTTCTTTTTAAAGATTAAATCTTTTAACAATTTAGAAACTATGTCAGACATTCTATAAAAATTTGTTCTTTGAAAACCACTTGTAGATACAAAACATTTTCACACTCTCTCCCAAACCTGTTCTTCATGTTTAGCACTTGGAATTTCAAAAATCAGCTTCTCAACATCAGTCGTCGAAAATCTTTTTGAATTTTTCAAAAATTTATGCTAAAACACACTAAAATCCTTTTGGATTTTTGAAGAATGAAATGCAGTAAAGAAATATTTACAGACAATATTTTTGTGAGTTTGTGCAAGAGGATCATATCAGTTTATGAGACAAATCACCAACACGGTTAAGCTTTAAACATTTTAAGCTCTAAACGATTCACATAGATTGACGATATTGTTGTCCACGTAAACTCAATCTAAAAACTTTCGAAATGCTTACTGATACGTTAAGGTATATTAATTTGCACTAAATTCTTATGGACCCCACGATCTCAGCATATCCCCTCATCATGCAATACACTGAATCAAGTAATGCCTTTAAACTTTTATCAACTGTGATTTGTGCGAAAACAAAGCAGAATGTTTAAACATTAACAATCAGGTCGATACTTCCGTATACGCAGAGAAAGTCCAATGTTTAAACAAAATAAAACAAGTTGAAGTTGTTTAGGCTTTAACCACCAGGTCGATACTTCCGTATACGCAGAGGAGGTCCAAAGCTTAAACGAAACACCAAAGAAAATAAAGCAGAACGTTTAGGCAACAACATCCAGGTCAATACTCACGTATACGCAGAGGATGTCCGATGCTTAAACAAACTAAAGAAATAAGACAAGTTTAAATCTTTGCAAAATGAAATGCACAATCACAGTGACTTTTCAGCAAAGTTGTGAAAGTTCACAAACTTAACCAGTTTTATGTCTTTCGACAATCAGCGATTACTGAGTAGGCACACAGTCAAGAAGGACAAAACTAAGTACTATGCTTTTGACCATGTTTCCCACTAGAACTAGGCTTTTTCATTTAAGTTTGTATCGTTATCGCAATTCTACTAGTCTAGCTGAGCCTACCGTCACATCCTTAGTGAGACCGTTTATCACATTTTAACTTTCCATTTCTTTAGCATGTAGTGACAGTCCATTGATGTACTATCATTTCCTCTTTTATGCAACAAAAACTCATTTTTGATTTTATCATGTTTTTTATTTTTTTCAAATTTTCAAATGTTTTTGGATTTTCTGAAATTATGCTCCCCCTAAAATACAAATACAAATACATCTAAAGAAAATTTAAAATAAACTGTACAAGAACATGACAACTGATATCGAATTGCCTCAATTCTCCATCCACTTGGCATAAACAATCAGAACTCCCCCTCACAACAAACTATTTTCCCATTATGATCTTAAAACACTTAAGTTTGTTTTAATCAAAATTGTTTTTCCAGAAAATAAGTTGTGTTGATTTTGTAAAACCATTAGTAGGTTAGGGATTTGGTTCATCACATTGTTTTTCAACTACTTGTAGAAAATCAGATACAACTTAATGTCCCTGATTTACCACTTGGAAAATCAATCCAATCAAACAATTTCAACCAAACATCATCTGTTGGTTGAATTCTCAAGGTGCCGATTCCTACTCCACACTTACCAACCTGGGAGTTCCGGCTATTCACACTTATACAAAAACAATTTTCATACACAATGAATGATGCCGATTCATGCTTCGCGATTACCAACTTGGGAGCTCCGGCAGGTCAGGTTTTTACTGTTTGAAAAATATATCCACCCAAGCCTGACCTTCCTTGGGTGTAACAATCTCTTCTTCATCTTTACTTTCAACCGACCTGTGAACATTTCTTTTCAAAGCATAAAATTCTTTCACTCCTTTGGCCTTACCATCGACCATTTTTCCAAAAATGTGTTTCACAATTCCGTTGAAAGCTTTATCAACATCAAATTTCTTCTTGTCAAAATAAAATTGATTTGAAATTTCAATGTTTCCAACTTTCTTCTTAAAATTTTCAGCCCGCAAAGGTGGAAAATTCACATCATCCACTTTTGGAACTGATTTTTCAATTCTTTCTACAACATGTGGCTCCTCTGATTTTGTGGAATCAGATTCATCACCAGAACTGTTTCCTGAACCCTTAACCACCCATATTTGGTTTTTCTTTGAACATTCTCCAACCTCAAAAGTTGAATTTTCAAAGCCTGTAAACTTTCTGGTTGTAAGTTCAGTTTTCTCAACAACTTTTTCTTTCAATTTACCAGAGACTTCCTGTTTTGGTTTGAATGTTTTCGGAAAATTCCTAGCAATATGACCAGCAGTTTTGCACTGAAAACAAGTTCTTGTCTCAGTCTTCTTCTGAATAACACTTTTCTTCATCTCATCTTGCTTCTTTGCAAGGAATTCTTGATTTGTCTGCTTTCTGAATGCTTGCTCTTTCTCATCATCTAAAGATTTTCCTGAACGAAACACAGTTTTTGGTTTAGAAAATTTTTCATTTTTATAATTTTTTGGTTGATTAAATCCTAATCCTTTCTTTTTGAAATTACAGTTATGGTTTGGTTTTTTATGAATACCAGAACCAGAACTGTAACCCTTTTTCTTGTTTAATCTTTGTTGCACTCTTGAGGTGTAAGGTCTTAGATTTTCAGAAAGATTAATATATTTTATTTCAGAAATGTTGATTTCTGTTAGTTTGAAAACCTTTTTAATCATTTCAGTTTTAACACCTCTTATTGGAAAAGCTTCATCAGAATATAATTTGTCAGAATCTTTCAAAGTATATGCTACTTTGAATGATTCATCATTCAAATTAAATTTTGATAGCAAAAACTCTTTATCATAAACCCGTTTGTCCTTTATGACTGTTGACTTTGATGTATCGGACTCAGACTTTGACTTGGATTTGGACTCCGGTTTTGACTCCTCTATGTCATCTTTATCTAACACCTGATCGACCACACGTTTAATCAACTCGGACTCATGATCAGTGTCAGACGATGTGAACGTAACATCAATATTTTCAGGTAAGTTATCTGACAACACAGACTCCCACTGTAAGTTAATTGCCTTTTTTTACTCTTTCAGAATTTGGACTTCGAGACAAATATCCATTTTCGACCGGAGGCGGACATCTATTGTAGACCACACTTGGTTTCTTACCAGAAATCTTCACTTTATCTTCGTCTTCTATCACAGATTTCTCTTCTTCTGAAGTCTTTACTTCTTCAAAAGTCTTCAAATTCTCCACAACCGGATAAATCCTGTCAACAACAAAAGTAGAATATGAGTAACTTTCTAATAACTTGTTGACTCTTTTAGTTTCGATTCTTTGTGTTTCCAGCTTTAATTCCAGCTCAGCACACTTCTTTATGTGAAAATTTACATTATCAAGCTGTCCTATGTAAGCTCTCTTCAGCGTATTCATTGCCACAGCTTGTTCACCGTTTGAATCAGTATACTTGTTGATTTCTCTGTTCATTGTATCATAGGATTCTTTCAATCTGTTTATGTTGTGCAGCAACTCATTGTTCTGCTTGATTAAAGAATCACAATTCATGCACTTTTCAGAAACTTTGACAGGTTCTGCATCAACTTTGACTTCAAATTCAGGAACATCCTTGACTGTTCTGTTTGACCGTAAAAATTCAGCTCTTCTCTTTTTCTCAGCTTCAGCTTCAGCTTTTAATCTCTCTTCCTCTTCTTCCTCTTCTTCAAGCTTTCTCCGTTTTTCCTCTGCAGCTTCCATGACTTTTCTGCACTTTTCTGCCCATTTCAGATCGTAGGCATTTGCAATGAAAGCTTTAACATTTGAAGTATCTTTGGACATCTCTTTGGCCATGAGTTCTTGATCTGGGCAAAAATTTTCCCAACAGAAACCTTCAGCCAGTTTTTCATCATCTTGTTCTGCCAAACACACTTTGCTGTTTGTTGGAAGATATTTATCCCAGCTAAAATTATCATATTTGCCCTGATTAACTAGACACGCTCTTTTTGAACCTTCAATCACATCTCTCCCATGTGCAGTTTGTGCCTGATGCGGTGCTGGTGGTGTGACTTGATGATAAATCGCCTTTTTGTGATAATCGTTATTTCCAAAAGGATTTTGGGCTCCACTAGCTTCACGATTTTTGCACTCCCTCTTGAAATGCCCCTTTTCCCTGCAACGAAAACATGTAACTTTAGATTTATCAAAGCCTAAAGTTGAAACATTTGCATCACGTAAATCATCTCTTCCCGTAATTTGTTTAAACTTCTCAGCTCGTCTCAACACACTAGCCATGCACCATTTAATGTCCATCAATTCCATTTCCTCAGCATCTATTTGATCGTAATCCTCTTTCGTGAGCATTGGATTACCGATCTTTCCGGCCACAAAACTACTATATGATTCTAAATCATTCCCAACAAAGACATTTGATTTTTAGCAACCTCTTCAGTATAATCTTGATCATTTTCAAGACTTAGAACAATATTGCACTGAAGTTTTCTTCCATTCTTAGTTGCAGAAATGTTTGGATCGAATGATGAAAATCTAGTGCTGCTTGATCCCTGGGATGATTTCTTTTCAGAAGAATCTTTCGCACTGTAAGCAGTTTCGACTTTTGGAGAAAAATTTGACTTTTTGTTGACACCACCTTTGTAATACAAGCTGATATCCTGTTCTCCATCGTAGTTCTTCATCCTGGCAATCTTCCTTTGTTCCATCTCTTGAGCTTCTAGGTGTTTGATGAAGTCTCCCAGTGTCAAATTTTTATAATCTTTTCTGTTGGATCTCAGCATCATCAGAAACGTTCCCCAAGTTTCATGAGGTAGTGCATCTGCAAGTTTTTCAATCAATTCATCAGTATCCTTTTTAATACCAAGTTTCGACATATTTCTCACCAAGGTACAATATCTTTCTATAATTTGCTTGGTGTTTTCAG
>JARYGA010046740.1:0-49512 GCA_030545235.1 Helianthus tuberosus
ACTTTTCATTTCATCTGTAACTACGGAACCTCTTGGAATTATTCCGGTGATCGTTTTTTTGCCCCTTTTTCTTTATTCTTTTCCCTTCATTTATTTGTCAACTAAAAATCTAAGGGGTCAAGATGCAAAAAATCAGTAGTATGACGGATTAAAGGTTACATGACTTGCCGACGACCGGAGGGTCAACGGACCCTCCGGACCCCCCTGTAGTTCCGCCGCTGGATGTTTTGATGGACTGCATCTTGGTCTGTTCACGAGAGACCAGGTTTCTAGAAACCTGATGGCGATGCCTTCAACTTTCGTTCGTGACCTTTGTGTTGTCGGTAATATAGAGTGCGGTGACAGAGACGTGGAGTTCATGGCGATGCTTAAAGATATACAACGAGAGGTTCAGTACTCGATGTAGTTGAAGATAAAATTTCAAAATTCTTGCTGTTAGATTCTTAAATTTCTTGGTGGTGTTGTTAGATTTTAAAGTTTCGTTGTTCAGTACTCGATGTAACTGTTGATCTTTTAATATCATAAATGAATATTAATCTTATTAATCTTTGTGGTGCATTTTATTTTTACTAATTTTAGCATGCATAAGTATTATTATATAGTTTTTAATATCATCTGAGTATTGCAGATCGATATTGATGTAGATGTGAATTTGTCTTTGACTTTGATTTAGATTATGTTGCTGTTGAATTGTGCTTGAACAGTTTTTTGAAGAATTGTCTACAAATTACAAAGAATCAGTTTCTGCTACTATATAGATCTATCAAAGCTAAAGTTTGCCAAAAGAGAACATTTTCTCGAAATCATCGTCTGCTGATGATGAAAGCATAATAATATCTTCAAAACATCAAAAGTCCATTATTAAAAAATAGCTAAAAAGTCTGTTGAAAACAACAGTTTTTGAAACCTCTGTTTGGCTAAAAAGTCATCCACTGCTGAAGGGTATTGTCTGTTCTCATAAGTTCTGTTTAGTCTAACGACTGTTGACTTGCCACTGTTGCCAACATCTATTGTTGCCCAGCAGAGGTTCCCAACATATGTGTCCTGTGAAGTGGTAGAAGCATGTGTTTGCCATGTAAAGTATTGTTGGTGTTTAAATTAAGAGATTTTTATTATTATTTATTTATGCCAGGGGTTTGAAATTTTATTATATTTTTATTATTTGGTAAGTCAACAGTTTTTTGAAGAATTTCCTCCTCTCAGTTACAAATACTCAACATCTGCTACTCTAAATGTCTGTCAAAGGTAAAGTCTGCCCAAAGAGAACATCTGTTTGAAATGATCCTCTGCTGATGAAGACAAAGTCTAAAGAAAGTTTGAAGAAGCAAAGGTCTGCTATGGGTCAACAGATCTTAAAGAACAACATATGATATTCAACAGATGCTACTCAACAAAGGTTTTCAATGTAATAGTGCTTAGGCTAATAGCAGATGTAGGGAGTTTGTTAGGCTATTAGATGTTTTGCATTAAAAGCTGCTATTTTTAAATATAATTTTACATGTTTATATTAAATGTACACGTTTTTTCCTGCTAGATTGTTTAATCTACAGTGAATTGAAATCTGACCTTTGGGCTGTAAGATATTTCACTATGTAATATCATTGATTTAGATTATATTGATGTTGAATTGTGCCTGAACAGATGTTTGGTAAGTCAATAGTTTTTTGAAGAATTTCCCCCTCTCAATTACAAATACTCAACATCTGCTACTCTAAATGTCTTTCAAAGGTAAAGTCTGCCCAAAGAGAACATCTGTTTGAAGTGATCCTCTGCTGATGAAGACAAGGTCTGAAGAAAGTTTGAAGAAGCAAAGGTATGCTATGGGTCAACAGATGATAAAGAACAACAGATGATATTCAATAGATGCTGCTCAACAAAGGTTTTCAATGTAATGGTGCTTGGGCTAATAGCAGACGTAGGGAGTTTGTTAGGCTATTAGATGTAATTGCAATCATTATACAAGCATGATGATGAAAGCATTCTTCTCATTGTGTCTGAGTTTGATTTAGATTTAGATTATGTGGATGTTGAATTGTGCTTGAACAGATGTTTCGTAAGTTAACAGATGTGAAAGTTTTAAAAGACAATTGTTGAAGTTTTGAAATGCGTTTTATGGTAAACGATCATTTATAGTGTTGAAAATCCGTCTTATGGTAAATAAAGAGGTTAATTGTAATTACGATAACCTGTTTTTTTTTTTTTTTGAAGGTTTAAAATTTTTCCTTTGGGTTTCTTGATATTTAATTTTATAGTTTTCCCATGAAAACTTATTTTTGAAATGTTTTGCATTAAAAGCCGAACCATCTTCGCATCATATTCTTTAATAGTAAGTTAGTCTCACCATCTACTCAATCATTACCACCTTCATTGGGTATATAAAATAAATTTATTTCCCTTACATTGGGAAACTGCTTTCATCATTACCGCCTTCATGCATCTACTCAATCATTTATCATTACAATCTCTTAGGCTTTCAAACATCCATTTGTTCACCGCAAAATCAAGACATAAACTGAACCATCGTCGCATCATATTCTTTAACAGTATGTTAGTCTCACTTGACATCTGTTGAAATGTCTCTTTTTTATGATTCTCTTGAGAGTTTACAATTGTCACACCCCCAAATTCCACCATGCGGAGTATCACCGCTTGGAGGCGTGACATGACCAGGATCGAGCCACCAATCATATTGAACAACGTATTTCAGTAATTAAAACCAACCATAATACAATTGGTGACCAAAAGGAAGTTAACCAAGTTCAATTTAAATAGCGGAAGCATAAGAAGTTAAACCAAAACATAAGTTCATAGTTCATAAGTTTAAAGACCCAGAACATAAGTTCATAAAGTTTATTTATTGAGCACGGGACATAACAGTTCGCATCCCACAACGACCACCTCCATGTGCAAGCCCATAGCATCTAGTGACCTGCAAAGTATGTAACAACGAGTCAACAATAAAGTTGAGTGAGTTCACGGTGGGTTGTCCATTTTAGAGTTGTTTCCAAAAATGTAGTTTAATCTTAATCAGCTATCTAGCCATGGGGGTTACCCCATAGTTCGAAAACGTTTATGAGTTAACCATCCCATGTCCACCTTTCCTGGCTATCCAGCCCGACACTTCGGCCGTGGGGGCTACCCCATTATTTAAACTACCAGACTCGTTTATTATATCGACTACTAACGAAAATTTCTTGTGCCCTAGCGTCGGTGTCTATCATCACCGACGTGCCATAGTCCATTAGTACACGCCCGTCCGACTGGCATGGCGTGAGGTTTGTTAAACCTAATAGCGCTATTAACTAATGACCCGCTCGCCATAGCCTCGGCGATTAAGTCGATATAAAGGGAGGGACTTCGCTGATAGAGTTCTAGTCCGGTAAGTCTAATTCCGTCCCAACAGGACGAGGAATTCTCATTCCTGAACACGTCCCAAGAGGACGAGGAATTCTCATTTCTGAACACGTCCCAAGGACGAGGAATCCCTATTCCTGAACCCATTCCCATTCCCACCGGGAATTACCATGCTTTGTAGAAAAGTGTGAACTCACCTCGGTTTGCTCGGTTAGATTCTCAAATATAGCTAACAGTCAAGGTCGGTCAATCACGTCTTAATATGATTACCAGTTAGTCATTTAGTGGTTTCAAATAGAGCACAAAGTTCCTACACGTATCTACTACATAACATGCATTCACTTTAATAGTTCACGCTCATATAAACATTCCACCTATAGCTACTCAAGAACAAGCATACGATATTGCACATATTACTTTCATTGACATATAACATGTTAGATCATCCTCAGATAACATACTCGACATTTAGACACGCAAATTACTACTCATGTCATTTCAACTTAAATATCCAAAACTGGGCTGTTTTCGGGCATTTTAATAAAATGGTTAACTTATTCCAAAAGTTCCCAAATTTTTGCAGAATATCTTAAACGATCCAAATATTATTGTGTAAAAATCTCAGGATTCAATTCATTACCAATATTTTATAAAAATTCATTTTCAGGACTGAAGTCAGATTCATCTTTTTCTAACTGCAGTCCACGGAATAATTTATTTAAAATTCGTCGTAAGTCTGATTTATGTAATTCCAGTGAGAGAATTACAAATACATCGGTGGTCATCTACAGTACAAATTTCATGAGCTAACTCTACACAGAATTCAAGTTATGACGGAAAACAGAACACATCTTTTCACCAGTAAAAATGCAGCTTGAGCTGCTGTCCGAAAACAGTCCTTTAAAAATAGTAAACGAAGTCCAAAAATTATGATTCTAGTGCCATTAGAACCGTATTTCGAAATAGCCTGTTATAGACTCAAGAAAAAAAAATTTCGTTAAATATTGACCTGTTTACAGCCAACTGAAGTTGGCTGTAAAAGCTTGGACAGAAGCTGTTTTCAGCTTTTAGCTTTCTAACTAGTGTTCGATTGATTCCGTTAACATGTTTAGTGATCACAACGACATCAAACATCAATATTAACAAACAAATCATCAGGTGATCAATCAAAATCAAAACAACTTCATACTAACATCACATTTCAACAATATTTCATCATTAAGTTAGCTCTATGCTCAAGACTCTTGCACATGATCTTTTAGTGTTCTTGAGATATCAACTTAATATAACTATTAACCACCATAAACATGGAATAAACAAGGATTCAAGAGACTTACTACTAGCTTTTATGCTAGGGAAGATCAAGAGTAGAAATTAGGTGGTTAATAGCAAACGAAGAAGGTCCTTGATGATCCGAAAGATCCAAGCTTCACTATGCAATTTCTAGCATCTTTGTATATGTGTGAAATGTATGGAACTTGATTGAAAATGGTGGTTGTATGGTGGTGATGTTTCAGCCGAGAATGAAGGGAGAGGGAGAGGAGAAGTTCAAGTGTTTGTGAAGAATGAGTATGATGAGTCATGGCACTTATGCTCATATATATTGTCCACCAACATTCATTTATCCATAGGTTAATATGTTTAGTAGTAGGAGACAAGATCCTATTTAGTATTGAAATAAAATCTTATTAAATAGGCCATGTGTTGGCCATAGACTAGGTCCTAACCATTAGTTTGTTAATCTAGTTCAAATTTAAGTATTAGTTACTTACATTAGTTAGTAGATATTTTTAGTGGGTGTTATGATGTTTAGGGATCATAACTAGCTTGGAAATGATAAAACAATGCTTCTAGCATTATTTTGGTGTTTCGGGTAATGTTCGGTTGTTCGGTTTGATACTGTTCCATTAAAGTGCTTAATTAATCCGTAATGTGTCCTATATATATATTTTTGTAACACTTTAAATTTTCAACACTCAGGAAAGCATACAGGATTATTTAGTCAATTTTCTACACAAGACTAGTATCTTGACAAGCACATGTAATTATGACATAGTAATCAGAAAGCAGTTAAGTAGTTCAGCACAGTCGTTAAGCACTTTAATTATCATTAGTGAATCGTACGGATACATGGAACTTTGAGGGTTGTCACAACAATAAAATTATGAATCGTAAAGTTAATCAAGAATATTGATTAAAATTTTACTTCCACTACAATGCATTTAGTTTAATCTGAAGATTATTTGTTTAAAGGGTTATTGGATTTTAATAATCCTAAGTTTCACCTGTTGGCCGATAATAATCCCAACTTTTAAAATTCCCTCCAATAATCCTAACTTGTAAAAGTTTGGCCACCATTAATACTTTTCAAACATATAAGAATTTGGTCTCCTGAAGAGATTCAATTACACCTAGAGACTCCTTAATTGATTTAAGTGCACCTATGTTAGAGAAGGATCAATGGCGGCCAAACTTTTACAAGTTGGGATTATTGGAGGGAATTTTTAAAGTTGGGATTATTATCGGCCAATAGGTGAAACTTAGTATTATTAAAATCCAATAACCCTTGTTTAAATGTCATTGTAGTTGCTCTATTCATCAAAATAATGATCGGTTTTGCAGTTACAAATATGATGTTTGTTTTTAAAATTTTTGGTATTTTTATATATAGTAACATTCTTATTTCTTATTTATAAACATTTACATATAAAATTATATTTTATTTATTATATTTTTTTATTGTAGAACATGTAGATCATAAAATGGAAAACATGGGGTTTCAAATGATCGTTGATGAAATTTCACAAGGCTCCCTGCAAAAGCAATTGGTCATTTCTAATGTGTTTCCAAAAATTTTCATAGGGAACTGTCAAGTCATGCATTTGAGATGATGCATTCTCGCTGAATTGGAAATTCACTACAAAAGAAACTTCTCTCTTTTAAAGACACGTCGATTGTCGTTGACAACATAGTAGGTGGGAATTTGGTTGTCGTTACAAGCAAAACCATAAGTTTTCCTGACAATGTCCACCCTACCTTCTTACGTATTCTATCGTCATTTAATGGGTTGTTGTTAGTTTGCAATGAACGGAATTGCTGTGAGCTGATCCTGTGGAATCCAACAACTAGGAGCTATAAGTCTTTGTCCGATGACTACTTTAATAATAGTCACGATCTGAACTCTGATACAAGTGGAATGTATTTTGATGAATCCAATGATCTGAAAGTGCTTCACATCAGATGTTACCATAATGTGGTTACTGCTCGTGTTTACTCACGACGTTGTGAGTCATGGAGAATAATAAATTTCTTTAGCGTAAATAATTATGGTTCAAGCAGTTATTCATGGTCTCCCAGAATTTATTCCGCCGTCAAAACCATATATTTAATGGTTTCAAATTATTGGTATCCACCAGCTGGGAGTAACATAGTTGCTTTTGATGTTCTTTCTAAGACTTTTAGAATACTGCGTTTTCCCGGGAGTTGGCAAGTCAATGCCAATGGCATTTTTTGACCATTTCAAAGAAGCTGCATTTGATTATCGTCGGAAACTCTGATGAGCTAACTGCTGATTGCTCAAATTTGAAAAAGAAGGCTGGATCAAGGTGTTTGCTTTTGATAATCCTCGTGTAGTTGATTATGTAGATAGGCGCCAAAGGACCAGTATAATTCAAAATAACAAGTGGCTGATAACAAGCATTTGGGGGATATGGTTGAAGTTGATCTGAGCAATGAAGCTTTTAAATACCTCCAACATGCTTACAACTACAATGGTCCGAAAGGAGCATTATTTTTCGAGACTACAGTTTCGCCTATCGGTTAGAAATTATTATTCTGTATTATACTGAATAGTGTTTGGTTTTTCGAACTTTCTTTATTATATAGTATTTTTTTATACTAATTTCGTGAGGAAGCAAACAGCTTTAGAATGACTCACACCTACAATGAAAGGTAGGATTTAGACATATTTTATATAGGTAGCTCTGTTTGACACTTTCATATTTTATATAATTAGTTGTGTTAAAATTATTAACCATGTTTGTTATTTAAATTAATTAAATAAATATTTAGGGTTGATAGTTTAAAAGCTTGTAATAGTGGCAAAGGTCTGTTTATGTTTTGAAACCTTTGTTTGTTGTGAACAAATGTTTGAAAATAAAACAATGGTTGATACATCTGTTGAATTTGGTCAACAGATGGATGGAAACAGATGTTTGAAACCACTATTGGGTTAAAACAGAGTTTTGTGGAGAAAACAGTGGTTGAAACCACTGTTAGGTTAAAACGATGGTTTAAAACCACTGTTGGGTTAAAACAGTGTTTTGTGGAGAAAGAACATGTTTGAAACCACTGTTGAGTTAAAACAGTGTTTTATGGAGAAAGAACATGCTTGAATGCAAATGTTATTTTGTTCACAAAGATTAATAAATCGTATATTTTTATATTTTATACTCTAAAGTTTAAGTATTGACTGACTGACTTATCTATTTATAACTATAACCATATTCACCATTTATATGTGTTATGCATGGTTTTCTAAAATCCACCTATGTTTGCACCCAGGTCGTACTATTAGTACTAATAAAAGAATCCAAAAAATGTCCCATAGCATTCTCTCCATTAAAATTAGTTAAAACATTGTTAATATAATTTAATTAATATCTAATATTGTTTAATCTCAAATATCTAAAATATAATATATTATTAATATTAACTAATATAATAAAATATAAATGTTTATTAGAAATCGTATCATATTTCAAATGTTTATATCCATTATAAATTCTATTTTTTATCAATTAATATTTTTATATATCATATTCTATATAAACATCTATCTATCTATCTTTACTATAAAAGAAGAAAATGCAGTGATATAAGAAAAGCTTAGTTGGCAGCCATAGAGGATGTCCAACAAGGCTTTTCTTATGTCATTTTTACATCATAAACCTTAATATTAAAAGACGTTAAAATTCAAATTTGGCCCACATTCAAATTCCAAAGGTCTGCCCACATACAAAAGGGCAAAGCTCTGCCCACATTCAAAATTCAGAACCTCTGTCACATTCAAAATTCGAAATTTTTGAAGTCACCACATTCAAAAATCAAACCACACCTCTCCTTCAACTCTAGAGCACCTCCACATCCAATCTTCATCTCCACGAGCATCAACTATCCAGACTGTATCGACGCTTTCTTCTTTCGGATGCTTATTATCAAGGTATCAATCGAATTTCAAGTTTCTTTGTATTTGATTTCTAAATATTTGGATTTTGATTTATAGGGTTCCCTGATTTGGGAATGTGATGGAAGACGGTCTTCAACATCAACTATCCAGACCGTATTGACGCTTTCTTCTTTCTCAAATCATCCAAATCTCCGATTCAAGTCTCTGATTCAGATGATTATTATCCAGGTATCAATCGAATTTCAAGTTTTTTTGTATTTGATTTCTAAATATTTGAATTTTGATTTATAGGGCTTCACTTATTTGGGTTTTATTTGTTCGATATTATTCTAAGCTTCAGATGTCGTACTCGAGGAGAGCAAGGTATTCTCCTTCTCCTTCGCCACCACATAAACCATACATCGGTTTGTATCAAGGTCCAGGTCCAGATCGAGATCCAAGAGTCGGTAAGATTTCCTTCATTAAAAAAAACACACTGGCAAACAATTAAACAAATATACACTCAAAAACACATCTGTAAACTTGCACATGAGCGTGATTTTGTACGATTTTGTGATTGAATAAATGTAGTTCGGTGATTGAATAGACACAAATCATGTATGTAAACGCACCGATTGAGATGGTGATTGGAGTTGATGACCGATGTTTGAACGGAAATTGTGTGAAAGGGCTAAGCAGACGGTGAGGTTTTGCAGTTTACGGATGAAGGAGAAGGGAAAAGGGATTTCAGTTTTGGCAGTCGCTCATGAAATCCAGGTCTATATCAAGGTCCAGGTCCAGATCGAGATCTATGAGTGGGTAAGATTTCCTTTTAAATGTTCACACAACTTGAACACCATTTATTCTTTTTAGTCTCTATAATTTAGGCTTAGTTTATTGGTAACCACAGATTGTCAACCTCTCACAACCAAGATACTTTTGCAAGACTTGTAGAAAGTATTGGACAAAAGGTGGGTCTCATAGAAATGTTCCTGTTGATATTAATATATTTTTTAAGCTTGAAACTTGATATCTCTGTTATAAACGTGTACATGTCACCTTATTTATTTTTGCACTTTTTGAGTTGATTGTGCTTTTTGTTTATTTTTTATTATAAATGGCAGGTTGTAAAAGCTAAAAGTGATGTAAGCAATGGGGTATATAGGTGCTCATGGCATTAATGCACTGCATAAATACAAGTACAGTGGAGTTGATCACTCTTATGTTTCAAAATATGCATTACAACCTTTTTGAAGCCAAAAGTGTTGTTGTAGACAAGGTAATATTTTATTGTTGGAATAAAGTGTTTCTTATTTCACTTAACTATATGTATAACTACAAAATGGGTAGCTTCCAAAAGTTAACATTGATTTAGTGTTTTAAGTTAGGGGTTTTTAGTGTATTTTGTTAAATTCTGTTAATGATGCGTAGGTGGCTACTTAAGTAGCTCTAAGCTCGGATCTTTAGATGAGTCTTTATGGCCGATGAGCTATATATTTCATGTGTTTATTTGAGTCTTTATGGCTCCGTCAACCACTGACGACCAAATTTGTTCTTAATTTTGTGAGAATTTAGAAATTAGAAGTTGATTATGAGTGCAGGTGTGTTCAGATGTTTTGGTGTGAATTTTAATTAGTCAGAATTTAGAAAAATTTAAACCATTGTCTTAGGTTAAAACATTGTTTGATCGTAATGGGCAGCTTCCAAAAGTTTCCTTTAGCGTTTTAAACATTGAATTAGTGTTTTAAGTTAGGGTTTTTTAGTGTATTTTGTTAAATTATGTTAATGATTCGTAGGTGGCTGCTTAAGTGGCTCTAAGCTGGGATCTTTAGATGAGTCTTTATGGCTGATTAGTTGTATATATTTCAGGTGTTTATTTGAGTCTTTATGGTTCCAGCAACCACTGACGATCAAATTTGTTCTTAATTTTGTGAGAATTTAGAAATTAGAAGTTGATTATGAGTGCAAGTGTGTTCGGATGTTTTGGTGTGAATTTTAATTAGCCAGGATTTAGAAAAATTGAAACCACTGTTTTGGGTTAAAACAGTGTTTTGAAACCACTTTTGGGTTCAAACAGTGTTTGAAACCACTGTTGAGTTGAAACAATGTTTTGAAACCACTATTGGGTCAACACATGGATGAAAACATATGTTTGAAACCACTGTTGGGTTAAAACAGTGTTTTGTGAAGGAAACAGTGGTTGAAGCCACTGTTGGGTTAAAAAGGTGGTTTGAAACCAGTGTTGGGTTAAAACTAACAATTTTTTAATTGCATTGATTATTTGAACAATCTGAACAATTCAAATATACAGATGGTGATTAAACTAGATATTTACATGTTACTCAGTATGGTCACTGATCTTAGACAATGCCTTTTCAAAATCTTTCACTCACACAGCTGCATCGGAGGAGGATGAGATTCTGAAAAGAAACACTAATTGCGTTTACTTTCTTGCTTCACCCTTAACTTGCAAAAAGGTAACTTTTTATATTTAATTTCATGATATTGGTGGGCAGATTGTGTTTTTCCAAATATTGTTTTATTAGATCTTTGATGTTTTTGGTTTAGGGATCTTGAAATTAGGTTTATTAATTTGTGGTTTGTGCAAGACTTGATGTATTATGCATGTTTGATATTTAGAAGTAAGTTTGAATAAAGATTATAGTTTTATTAGTCTTTTTAGCAATAGATGAATGAGGACTAATAAGCAGCTTCCAATCAAATCCAAGTTTCAATAATGAATATAATCTTTCATTTGTATTTTATTCTGTGCATTTGACATAGCATGGCAGGTGTGGTGACTTTAGCTATTCATGAAAAAATAGTATCTTCATCCGCTAAGGATGAAGATTCTAATCAAGCAGAAGTGCATGAACCATTAGAATTGAAAACCGAAAACCGAAATAGGTAAAGAAGTCAAAGAAAACGGAAGCACTGATATAACCGATAGTGATTCACATAATTCCGCTTTGAGCATTCAGAAATCATTTCAACTTTGGAGGTAATCCTTATTTGATTACTGTTTTTTATCTTTAATATTTTTCTTTTGGTCTAAGATAACTTAATGTGTAGCATTATTACTCAACTGATTCATCAGATAAGATAAGCAACGACAAGAAACAGAGCAGATGTTTATGCAAGCTTCAACAGGTGAATCTAAGTTATTCAAATACTAACCATGATTCTTTCTTTTTAAGATTTCATATCTGATTAAAAATTGAAATATGAATTGACAATCGAAAATATATTATATAGCAATGATACGTCTTCACAGAAGAGTGGGCAATCTCAAGTACGAACTATATCTGTAAGGGGATTTGGTACCGATGATGGCTTTGACGATGTATGTCTTACATATCATAATTCCACAAGTCTCTTAGTTATACATTCTTGTATTATTATTAAAAAAAATGGTCTATTGCACAGGTTAAGAGTAGCCTTGAGGAGCACTTTAGGAAACATAGAGAGATTTCAAGGATGGCTATTCCTAAAGATTTTGAATTCGGTGCTCTTAAAGTGTATGTTTTTGGATGTTTAACATTAAATTTGTGTATTTTGATCTTTGTTCTAATAAATTTATGATGATGTTGGTGGTGTTCGCAAACAGATGGCGCAAATCGGTGAGTTAGTTGAACTCCCATTAAGGCATCCGCAGCTTTTCAAGTCTATCGGCGTTAAACGACCAAAGGGTATTCCGCTTTACGGGCCTCCCTGTTCTGGAAAGACTTTGATAGCCCGTGTTGTTGCTAACGAAACCGGTTCTTTAATTTTCTGCATTAATGGGCCAAAGATCATTTCGAAAATGGTTGCTATCCAAAATGTGGTACTGACCTGGGTTTGGTTAATTGGTTGAGTTTTTAACTTACTACTTGAGAAAATGGCACAAGCTTATTGGTGAACATGGGTCAATATGAGAATGGTAAAAGGAGAGCTAAGGACAGAATCATGGAAATACAAGCACATGGTTGCCTTGGACTTAGTGTGACGTGCAGATTTAAAGAGCATAAATAATGGATGTCTTTTTTCACTTACAAGCACACATTTATCATAGACTTAGTTTGGTCATATAATTTGGAATGGGTCCAACTGGTAATCAATTATGGATTGGAAGCAACATATCAAAGGGAAGTTGCTAAAGTTTGGAGGTTGATCATCGAAATACATCAAGTTATCAAGATATGATTGTACATGTTTCAAACCATATTGTCAATTAGAGTATTTGATTCATTTAAAATTTTTGTGAAACAATTATATAAAGTTTAGTTAATTTTATGACTAAAATAGTGTGATTGTATTAAGAAATATATATACCTAAGTAATTTGGTGCGTTTTCGTCCCAATTTTATATAATTTAAAAGTGTTGGAAACCCAAAAATCCTCGATTTAATTTCTCACATATATACATTAATATGTCATTTTGTTTTATTTATTTTATTTATACATTAATATGCATCAAGAGATTTTTCAATGTCTACATCATCTAAAGGCCACCCGTGTTTGCACACGGGTCTTACCGCTAGTACTGTATAATAAAAGAAACCTATGAGGGGACATGTGTCGAATTACTATGCATCCTCATAATTGTTTTCCAGCCCTTTTTTTCTCTGATTTAGTTGATATCCTTTAGGTTTAAATATAATTTATATATTTCCTAACTGATAAGTGATAAAGAATAGAGTAAACTACAATTTTACCCCCTGTTTTTTAGGGTGATTGGCACCCTTACCCCCCCCCCCCCTAAGGAAATAATTGTAATTTTACCCCCCACTGTTCACTGTTATGTCGCAACCTTACCCCCTGGTGTCAGTCAACGGTAGTTTGACCCTTATAAGTAAGGGTATTTTAGTAATCTTACCCTATATTTATTATTATTATTATTTTTATTATTATTATTATCATTTATAAAATCAAATCATCATCATCATCATCATCATCATCATCTTCAAATAACAAATCTAGATCTGAACCTCCATCATCTTCTTCAAATTATCATTATCATCATCATCTTCAAACGAAAAATGCCCTTACCGTCGCCATCATCACCACCCCCGCCACAACCACCACTGCCGCCACAACCATCACCGTCGCCATCATCACCACCCCCGCCACAACCAGTCTTGTCTTCTTCGTTATTGATAAGTCCAAAACCCTAATTTTAAAAATACAGCCGCCACCACAATCTTAAGAACGATGACGATGAAGACAAGAGATCGGAGAACGGTGAAGATGACCGGAGATCGATGTGGTTGTTCGGTGGTGGTGATGGAATGGTGACGGTGAACGGAGGTGATGACCAGAGATTTGATAATGATGTTTGTCGTGAAGATGATGTTTCAGAGATTCTTTGATAACAGCATCGTCACCGGTGGATCTTGATTGATCAGTTAAGATTTGGGTTTCCATTTTCTAAGACCGTGTGTGTGGGTGTTTCACAATTCAGGTCCAGAGTGAATCAGGCAATCAGTAGTGAAAGGTAAATGAAGGTTTTGTTGGCTCTATTTTTGTATGCCCTTTCAAGTAACGTTTGCTGTTTGGGGTGATGGTTGTGCGTGATCGATTCCTTTCTAGTATGTCAATTTCCTTTTTTGTTTTGGTTTTGGGTCTGCAGAGGATTGGGTGTCATTTGCATTAAATGGACAGCGGAGGGAGATAGAAGTGGTTGAGAGTGTTGGAGGGTGGTGGCTGGAGGTGGCAGTGGTGCTGGTGGTGCAGAAGTTGGTGCTGGTGGTGCAGGCCTGTTTGGTGGACCATTGTCCATCCCACTAGAACGGTCACGGTCATAGTCATGCTCCATCTCAATTTCTTCATCGTAGTCGGACTCATACTCATCAAACTTAACAGACGAAACCGGAGGAGGTGCGTTGTAGGTGTGTCGTCTATTCATCTTGTTATAATCTATTTCAGCTTGTTCGTCACAGTCTGATTCATCAAACTTCACACCGGATGCATTGTAACTGCGGCAGCTATTGCCATTTTAGCTGTGACTCAGCAGCAGCTTCGGTTTGGCTGGAGGTGGCAGTGGTGGTTGTGGTGGTGGCTGGAGGTGGCAGAGGTGGCAGTGGTGGCAGTCGTTGGAGAAGATGACCGGACTTGCAGGTTTCTGGTGACGGAAGTAGTGGTGGTGTTATATATGAAAGGGATATTAAGTTGTGGTGGTGGTGGCTGGAGGTGGCAGTGGTGGTGAATGGCGGTGACAGTGGTGGCAGAGGGTAATATCACAGAGTGCACAAAACACAGGGGGTAATATGAAAGGGCATTATAGTCATTTCAAGTTATAGTCAACAGATTAGTCAACAAATTTGAGGCCGGGGGGGTAAGGTTGCGACATAACAGTGAACAGTTGGGGTAAAATTGCAATTATTTCCTTAGGGGGGTAAGGGTGCCAATCACCCCAAACCACAGGGAGTAAAATTGCAGTTTACTCTAAACAATAATTATAGATAAGTATTATTTTTTATTTCACCTATTCTTTAGATCTAATTATTATTTATATATTTTCTAACTGATAAGTGATAAGCCATAATTATAGATATCTTTATATATTTTCTAACTAAATTCATTTTATTACTTTACAAATTTCACAATGTTATTAAAATTCTTAAGGTTATGTTTTTCTTTTATATTCGTACTAAAAGAAATTCAATTCATTCATGATTTTATTATTATTATTATTATTACCACCGTGGTAAATGTATTATTAGTAACATGTAGTTCTAAAATCAGGATGCTACGCAAATGTAACTACATAAAAGATAATCGGCTTATAACCTAATGCTATCATGAAGTGTGATAAATGTGTTCTTAGAAATTATCTACCAAACCGCATAAAATATTGTTGTCGTTGTAGTAGTTATCAATTTGCATCATATGTTATAATTTGCATCATATGTTAACTATATTTATTTTTTTTCAACCCGTGTAATACACGGGTTGTAACCTAGTTATATAATAAAATCTTCTTCAATTCATATTCTATATAAACATTATATGATAAAATCATCTTCAATATCAATGACATTAACATCATTTTAAATATTATTCAAGAATAATCATTATGTATTTTTTTTTCTCAGGTGTTACAACTATACCACCACAAAAAAAAAAAAAATTCGTTTTCAAAATTACTAAATACAAAAATAACTTACAGGTATGTGAATAACGGAGACACAAAACCTAAGTTAATAGCGACCGATACATAGTTCAAAATATCATAAATTTCTAATGGATGAATATGAACACTATTCATAGCAATAACTTAACTTGTACATGTATCCTAACTCGACATTTACTTATTACCTCACATGTTTTATTTTAGAACAAAAAAAAAAAAAAAAAAAAAACAAGAAAGAGCTTGAGCCATGATACCGTAATTGTAACACCCTAAAGTGGCTAAGGCTCATATTATTTGTTGGCATATTTCACCTCACCATTTTTTTCCAATCTAAAATTTCTTCGTAACCCTAAATAAGGAAATATTTTATAAAGTAAGAAATAATTAATCATATTTTAACGTTGGTTATTTTCTTTTACCAATTTTTGATGTAGTAAAGTAACCATTAATTATGAAATTATTTTATTCGGCATATATAAATCATTAACTTAGAACATATTTTTTTATAATAATTAATTATTAATTAAATTCGTATAAAAAATATTAATATGAATAAAAAATTTATTTTCATTTCCTTTAAGTAAAAAATATGTTTAAAAGGTACAGAATAATAAAAATACTGTTATTTATAAACAATATTATATGTAATGTAATACGTAATTTCAGAAAAATATATTTATGTATTAGATATTTTTCAGGATTCGACCTGTTTAATGCACATGCTATTATGGTATATCAATGTTACTAATTAACATTGACCAGTTTTTGTGATAGATTCAAGTTGCTTGTATGAATTGTCATATGGTGATAAAAATATGTCATTTAAGCCTTGGGTATACTTTAATCTTTTTTAACTTCACATAAGTGACACATCACTTATTTTTCCTCATTTCACTCTCCCTCACTTCAAGAAAATAATTTAATCTTGTTAACTTCATCTAACTTGTTTTTTTTTTTATTTTTTATGGTTTTTAGTTTGAAAAAGAAAAGAATAATTGATTAAATCTCTTAACATCTAGTTAACCTGTTAACACATAACTTTTTTAACTCCCCTTAACACAATGAAGGAGTGATATGCAATACCAGTTAACATGTTATGTCATTGTTAACACCCAATATGTTAGAGTACACCCCATGGTCTTATATGAAGTTTTTTTTTACGAATTATATAACTATATGGTTTTTATTGTACAACACCGTGTAATACACGGGTCTATAACCTAGTTAATATATATAAAGATAAAAATAACAACCTCATTAAAAATATTAACAGGAATTTTATAAATATTACAAGTCTACTTAATTAGATTTGTGTCGGCCAGTTCTATTTTTCCATATCTCATACCGAACTAACCGATCTGCGTATAACTCGGTCTATCAAAACTAAAAGAGAAAATAAGAAAACGATCATACCATTGGGGTGGTTGTACATGACAAAGGTAAAACCTTTAAAAGATTTGTTTGGAAGGGAGAAAGGTCTTGAGTTCAAGTTACACACGACACGACACGACGTAGATTAAAAGAAATTTGTCATTTAAAAAATATGACAAGGATTGTGAAGGGGTATGGTCCTAAATTCTGCGCCGACCATACGAGTTAGCCTCAAATCGCATGCGAGACCATACCCAAATTAAGCCAAATTGATAACTTCCCCGACCTCGCGCGCGGCTAAACAGATGTGTTCCAAGTCACGCGTGAGGTAAGGCCAAGACAAGATCAGGTTTGACACTTAACTCCTTGAATAAAAGACCTGTATTCCTTGACCTTGCGTCGACTGCACAAATTATACATGGGGTCGCCAGAGGTAAGAAGCGCAAGTAAACATCGGACAAGTACAAAAGGTACAAGTGGCAGAGCAGTGGACCAATAAGCGTCCAATAGGTTATACCCGATCGTGCTGCACGATGGACAATCATACATGAGACAAAAAGGTACACAAGGACGTATACGTCCCACCAATCAGCGTGTGCCGACCACTGCTCCATGATTTCCGCTTAGCTGCTGATGACAGACCAGACAACAAGGACAATCGTCAGAACACGTGGATCCATTCAGAATGCGCCAACTACCCTCTCATCTGGAATCACTAATGATTGTGGCAGAGGGGACATAATGGATATTCCTTGTTATCATCTACAGGCCCAAGCCCCATCAGCCCATCTACTTCACAAACCACCTCGACTATAAATAGGGAACTTCACCTCCAGGTTTAAGGATCGCTCTCTAACTCTCTCACTTAATACACACACTATTATCCTCAAAAGCAGTTACTTATTCTCACGCCAGAGGGTAGTTACAAGGAGAACCCCCTATTCTCCTCCTTGTAACGAGCTTACTGTGTGTTGATTGTTTCGCATGATTTTCATAGCTGTTTCAACGAGAAGGAAAGAAGATTAACCTTATTTGACGAGACACTAACCACAAACTCATCACCAGATTAGTTCGGTGTTTCTTCAGATTGTGAAACTAGAGGCGGATTCAGTATGTAAGTAAACAGGATGAGGGGGCATACTCAAAGAATTGAGGAGGAAAAGTGGACACATTTGAAGTATTGGCGGCACTTTGTCCTACAAACGGGTCCCATTTGGAGCATTACGAAATGCCTTGCATAAAAAGGTAAAAAAGAAAAAAGAAAAAAAAAAACGAAACAGTAGTTCAACGTATATAGCTTAAAAATAAAGCCATATAATAAACATCTACAACTTTGATTTTTTGTAAATTGAAAACACATATTATATCTAGTGAAATATGGATTTGTGTTATAATTCTTTAGTGTTTTTTTTACTTTTTTTTTGAACGGCGATATTTCTACAACAGGCGATAGAGATCTCACCTACCCTATAACTCGGGTAGGCCCCTCCGCCCCACTCCGGCATCCAAGGCTATGTTGTCTTAACCGGGCCCACGCTTGGTGCATCAGAGTTTGGCTAAGGCGTTCCCCGAGAAAATTTCCAGCCCACTGCCCACCCGATTAACCGGGAGCGTGTAGTTGCACCCTCCACAAGAGTCGGGGACTCTCTGGAGTAAATGCACTGTAATAGAAAACTCGGGGTGGCTCCCGGGTTGACCCGACCTATGTTGATATACCCATATTTTGGCCCTATCAAAAATTTATGTATAGGGGCTACTAAATGTGCCCCCTCTTGTTACTTTTTAAACCCATTTTTCATAAAATCACATTTAAACTTATCATATTTACCCTCTAAAAAAGTCATATTTTTTTAAAAGTATTCTTTTTTGTTACAAAACAAATTCAAAAGTGTAAAAATATATTATAGACGTCTTTTTTTTTAAATTGTTTGTTTTTTGTGCTTATTTAAAAAACTACGTTTTTTTTTTTAAGTTTTCAGATATTGTTTACACTTTACACTTTCTCAAATAATATTTTGATTATGTTTTCTTTTATTGAACATCTTTACAAATTACTAATAACGTTTTTCATATAACAATAATAAAAAAGTTTCGAATTTTATTTTTGAAAAAAGTCTACATTATATTTTTTTCCTCGTCTAGTTTGTATTTTAAATGTCTTATATTTATTATTTTTAATATTTGAAAATGTTTTATTTATTTATTTTGGAACGACTTGAAGTGGGTATCTGATGCGTAGTCGAAAACCGATGATTATTCGCAATTAAGTTTATGCTTTTACGTGACTTTTGGTTTCGAATGGCCTACGTTTGATTAGAGTTGTGTTTTACAAGTCTAACGGAGATTAAGAAGCTATTCGAGAGCTTTACGGAGTATCGGGGAGCACAATTTGTAAAGATGTTCAATAAAAAACATAATCAAAATACTATTTGAGAAGGTGTCTTTAGAAACAATATATGAAAACTTTTTTTTATAAAAATATGAATTAAATAAAAATTAAAAAATAAATATTTAAAAAAAACGTTTGTAATCTTTTTTTACACTTTTGAATTTGTTTTGTAACAAAAAAGAATATTTTTTTTTAAATGATGATTTGTATAGGGGGTAAATATTACAAGTTTTAATATGATTTTATAGAAAGGGGGTATAAAAACTAATAAGAGGGGGTACATTTAGACTACCCCTTTATGTATTCGTCATTGCGTGAAACACAACTAATAACAGTTTTGGAAAGTTTCACCTGTTTAAATCGAACCACAAACATATACAGAGGGTTACGAACCCATTCTTTTCAATCTAGACTAGCAAACTTAGACCTGTTTTTTAACCACAAAAAGGACCAGGACTTAACCAACGCAACTGCTTCTACCACCGTAGGATTAGCGCCTTGAAATTTTTTTTCATTCCTTAACAAATAGGTTTTTGACCTCTTCTCAAAACTCAAATACTTATAAAAAATATTTTCTAAATTAAATACTTTAAAAATATTTTCTTATGGCAACACCTCCTTTTTTGGGTAGTTTAAAAATATTTTCTAAATTAAATACTTTAAAAATATTTTCTTATGGTAACACCTCCTTTTTTGGGTAGTTTAAAAATATTTTCTAAATTAAATACTTCATGATATAGTTTTCGACCTCTTCTCAAAACTCAAAAGTCATCCAACAAGTAGGTTCAATAACATAACGTTTTGAGTGGTATATATAATACCATCCATAACAAACTGAGGTTCACCAATTAACAAACATCATTTGGTTCAATCATGGACTCTTACAAGATGTCTGAGGAAGAGGAAGGGCTGCTAAGAGTGAATCAAATAACCATGGGAATGGTTCTTCCTATGGTCATTAAAACTGCCATAGAACTCGATCTCTTTGAGACCATGGCGAAGACTCCCGGGGGCCGCTTCTCTTGTTTTGATCTCGCTTCTAGTCTCCCTAGACAAACCCACGAAACCCCGGTGTTAATTGAACGGATTCTTCGGTTTCTCGCTGGCCACTCGATTCTCACATCAACCGTGGTAAAGGATGAACATGGAGATTCTAAGAACATGTATGGCATGACAACGGTGTCGAATTATTATGTTCGAAAACAAGATGGAACATCTCATGCTTCATCACTTCTCCTTGTCTACGATAAAGTACTTGTTGATTGTTGGTTAGTTATCTATATTTACATCTTATTTCTAGCTTTCTTACATGTTGAATCCTGGACAAGATGACATGAGATTCTAGTAATATGTCACACTTGTTTTCATTTATAAATAGTTAATGACGTTAAATATGGATTTAATAGAGTTAAGCTATTACCATAACAATATGGTTTTAGTTATGGATAACTTTATTTTGAACGATGTAAACATTGAAGGTAGCAAATTTAGTGGTCAAACATCTTTGGTAAATTTGTCAGGGACAAAACAAAAACATTTTATTAAATAATGAGTGAGGCCACTCATGACTACTCAAGATCTGATTTGTTAAAACTCGAATCTAGTGACTTTAAACGAGTTCAAGCTTAAATTTCAGCTCTATATAAAGGACTATGACACTAGCTAGCCTATTATTTATATAATATAAAGTGGATGTGATGTGAAGTAGTATAATTTGATGTAATATGATATACTATAAAGCAACAATATAATTTAATGTAATGTAACATAGCGTTTGAGCCGTCCCAGAGAATATTTGAAAATCCAGAGTCCCTAATCGAGTAGAATTTTTTTCCATAGATTGTAATAGGTTTTGTATATTTGCTAACTTTTGAATTCTTTGATACGTTTCTTTAGAGCCATTTTAATAAATAGTTCACACATTTAACCCTTTATCAATGAAAGAGTTTTAAACATCTAACCCGTTATCAATGGAAGAGTTTTAAAAGTGACCTAATTTATTTGGGGCAGGTATCATGTAAAAGATGCAGTTATTGAGGGAGGGGTTCCATTTGACAAGGCTCATGGGATGAATGCTTTTGAGTATCCTGCAAAAGACAATAGATACAATAATGTATTCAACAAGGGCATGTATGACTTCACAACAATTGTGATGAAGATGATTCTTGAAAAGTACAAGGGATTTGAAGGAGTCAAAGAAGTGATTGATGTTGGTGGTGGTTTAGGTGCTAACCTTGAGCTTATTGTTTCTAAGTACCCTAATATTAAGGGGATCAACTTTGACCTACCCCATGTCATTAAGGATGCACCTCCTTGCCCAGGTATAAATTCAATTTCAAAGACCACTGATTATGGTTTTAAAAATGACATATCAAACCAACTGGATTAAGTGGGTTGAACCGATTTTCCAAACTCGTTAGTTTGTATCATAACTTTTGAAATTATAAAGGTGGTTTACGAGATAATTTCAAACGTGAAAAGAAGTGTAAATAATAAAAAGGTTAAACAACCAGTTCCATGTGTCAAACTGGATTGGACCATCAAACCACTAAACTATGAACATCGAATTGTTTGGATGTCAAACTGAAAATAATTAAGACTTTAAGTCAATGATAATTACTTGATGCTCCTGACTAGGTGTGGATCATGTCCGAGGAGATATGTTCCAAAGTGTTCCTAAAGGAGATGTTATTTTCATGAAGGTTTGTACATCAAGCTCTTTTAACATTATCTTTGTTTAAATAATAATGTTTTTTTTTGTTAAATAACCACAATTATTTTTCATCTTCTTTTAGTGGATACTTCATGACTGGGGTGACAATTATTGCATCAAGCTTCTAAAGAACTGTTGGGCGGCATTGCCAGAGCATGGTAAGGTGGTGATAGTTGAAGTGATCATTCCCGACCCTGAAAGTGATATCAATTGTAGTGATGAAGTTTCTAAAACCGCTATGGGCTGTGATATGTTTATGTTGGTTGATACCCCTGGTGGCAAAGAGCGTACCGCAAAAGAATACAACGTCTTGGCCAAAGAGGCAGGTTTCGCTTCTATGGAAATTGTTTGCCGGATCTCTACTTTTTGGATCATGGAATTCTACAAGAATATTTAACTTATAAGTTGAATGTAATTGCCTTGTAACGAGGATCCGAAGTCAAAGGACTTTATGTTTCATTTCGTTTTATATGAAAATAAACGTGAAAGTGATTTGTTATGATGCATTTCTCTAATTATAACCTAGCTAGGTATCATTCTCTATAAATCGAGATTGTTTAATAAGATTGATTTCAAGAACATACAATAAGTGTGCTAATGTGTCATTAACATGGGAAATCTAAAAATAACTATAATGAAAACTAAATAGTTACAACAATATCCATGTTTGATGTTAAACAAAAACTTCTGGTGTTCTGAAATGACCTAATAGAGATAACTGTTAGACCAAAAGAACATGAATAGAGAGAGTTGCTCTTGAGTGGGCTTCATTTGCATTGCATGAGTTTTTGCTTCATCAAAACTATTGAGCCCAAAACAACCCCTCCCCCCCCCCCCCCCCCCCCCCAAAGCCCAAGTTGATCCACCCTGAGGCGCACGCACAAACGCGTATGCCCACCCATAGTTACTGTCGAATCGCCCCCAAAAAACACACACACACACCAAAGGATATCAAACAAGTCCCAAAGATAACCCCAAAACTAAAAATTAAGCCACTACTGAGCATCTTAAAAACTTCTCCGAAGCACGGAGACATATTCCATCACTGAAATAATCAGTATAAACCAAACGAATAGATATGTATGTATGTATATATTCCAAGCATAATTACATAAGAAACCAATTAATCGACCACTAAACTGCTAAAACAAGTCTTTGTGGCTGACCCACCAGATCCGACATGGGTTTGGGTTGTAGTTTTCTGAAACTGTAGCTGGTGGTTTGGTCTAAACTTTTTGTTGAGACTAGATGAACCAAACAATAAAACTCAGTATGGTTTAATTTTAAAAATTTATATATGCATTAGCAATAAAAACAGGGACAAAAACATGTGCTCACCAGTCAGTACTGGTGTGGTGTCAACTCTCTTGAGCTTTTCCCTTGCAGCTTCAAACTCTTCTTCGGTAGGCTCTGAAGACGGTTCACCTCCACCATATTTACTCACCAAAGACGAAAACATCTCGTCTACCCGTTCTTTCCTTTCGCTTTGCCTTTGTGAAATAATAGCATATAGTCACCAAAGACGAAAACATCCGACTCTTTCTTTGGCCTGCATTTAGTCAAATGTCAGAATTCAAAACAACATTGTTGATACATATTTTGTGGACGCGACTCGGTTCGGTTCAACTCGGTTAGGTTCGGCTCAAGCCCGACGTCACGACATTCCTCCGTCGTGCGCCCCAGAGTTCGACACGCGAAGCACGGATAACCGCGAGCCGGTTCCCGCTGCCACATCATCATGATATCACCATGATGATGTCATGATGATGTCACTTGTTTGACTAAGGCAAACATTCTGAATTATGAGAATTCATTTACGTATTGCATGCATGTGGGCCGAAGTCAACTTGTTTGGGCCACTACCATTGGGCCAAGAAACTTTTCATTTGGGCCGTAACTAAACCTGGCCGGACAACATATATGTCGACGAAACACACTTGTTTCTTCGACTTTGATGATTATTTTATTGTGTTTTGTCGACGAAACACTTGTTTCGTCGACTATGATGTGTTTCGTCGTCCTAGTTCAGTATATATACACATATAACAGACAGAACACATGAGACAAGTCTGAATAGATTTGAGAGCGAACACTGTAAACACACACACACTGAGAGTTTATGAGAGAATCTTGTAAACATTGTATTGTAACCGTTTTCTAGATTAATACAATGGCGTGTTAATCGGTGAATCGTTGTGTCTTACGTGTTCGTCACTTGGTTTAACTTACCCGTTTGGATTCCGCACTCTCGGGTTTGTCGGAAAACAGGGAATAGAGGTTACTCGATCCTCCGGGTGGACCTACAATTGGTATCAGAGCATTGGCTCGATTCCTTGTTAAAACCAAGTTGTTTTTCTTGTGTTTTTGAAAGATTTTTAAGTGTTTTTCTGAATTTTAAAGTTTGAAGTTCATACATTTCTTGAAAAACAGTTTGAGAATCGTGAAAAACCTTGTGTTTTTGCTATTTGTTTTATTAAAACCATTGTTAAAATACATGTATACATGCTAAGGTTTGGTTTTAAGTAAACTTTTGTGCAAAAACTTGTGTTCGGAAAGCTTATCAGTTGCCGGAAAAATCATAACTTCATCAAGTTCACAAGTTGTTCTTCATTGTTCATCATATAATCTGTGTATTTGAGTTAATGTCTGCATTGTTGATTTAGTTGAATTATTGATATTGATTATAATATTGATTGTTTGAAATCTTGTACAAAAGGCATGATGGATAGTTGGTAACCACTGTGGACGAAAGCATGATAGTTTGACAATTTGGGTTTGTGTCAGAAGGATAGAAGGATAAGATTTGATTTTTGATAAATATCTTGCAAGTTGTGTGTCTCAATTATCAAAGATTATTTCTGTTTGGTTGACTTTAAAATCATTCAGTGTTTCGTCGATCAAAGATCTCAACTTTCTGTTTCGTCGCAATACTTACAAGGAATTCTGTTTCGTCGCAATAATTATATCAAACAGTTTCATCGCTTACATCTTTCTGTTTCGTCGCAAAAAGGCAACCTTTTGTTTCGTCGACTAGATATTACATTCTGTTTCATCGCTGAGACCTTACATTCTGTTTCGTTGCCAAGCAGTCATTTTGTTTCGTCGCTTCTGTTTCGTCGAACAACTATCAACTTGTTTCGTCGATCAATATTAAATTTGTTTCGTCATACTTGTTTCGTCGAGTAATATAGTTTCGTCGAACTGTTTAAAATTTTAACAGTAGCTTTGCAAATTATATTTAACGATTTGATTTGAGTGATTTGTTCAGGTTTTCATCATTATACATTCAAAATGAATCCGGCTTGGTCGGGTACTCCGTCAAATGCAGAGAGCAAATATAGAAGCACTGGATTATCTCCTTCATGGGCCGAATCTCCCACACCACCTCGAATTACAGCAGAACAATGGGCATCGGTTACTAACCAAAATCAAAGTGAACCGAATATGGCTAGAAATATGTATGGTGATCTAGCACCAGTTGCTCAGTTACCAGCAATCCGTGTCCCAACCACCGATTTGTATGGAAATCCACTACCACCAGTTGTTTCACAAAGCCATCGTTCTATTGTAGCACCGTCATCTCTTGATCCAAGGAACTGTAGTAAAACAAAAACGGCGTTTTATGCCAAAATTGTCAAAGATGCCAGCAATGGTGAATCCTCGGGAAATGATGATAGTTCTGAACATGACGGTAGCTCAGTTAAAGATGGTACAAGTTCAAGTTCAAGAGGGAATGGATCAGAATATGAATCAACAAGGGAGGTTGTTGATTCTGAGGCAAGTGAGTCAATATCTGAGAGTGAATCCAGTCAGGTATGTGTCGATAAACCAAGTTCTGATAGGTGTGATAAATGTGTAGTTTAGGAAATAAATTATCGGAGTTGCAAAGCAAATATGACGATTTGCAAAGCAAGTATGACGTGACATTTATCCACAACCAAAGGTTGATCGTGGATCTTTCGAAATGCAAAGAGGCCAACATGTTTTATGAAAACCATGAAAAAGAGTTTAAAACAGTGATTGAAAATTTAAGAAAAGATAAAACCGAACTGACAAAAATGGTTTCAAGAAAACAAACAGACATAAACTGTTATATTAATCGTCTTGAGATCATGCAAAATGAGTTGGCCTGTACAAAGTGTGAAAGTGAGGCGATCCGGCTTAAGCTAGACAGTTATTCTAACTCTAGATACGTGCTGGATCACATCATTGGCACACAAAAAGAGAAAAAGGATGTCACGTGCATTGGATATAAGAAATGTCCACCACCTGTTAGACACAATTATGATGCACTGCCTGATGAGGAGTATAGAACTCATTATGAAGAGTCTGTTCCTTTAGATATTGAGGAATTTGCAACGGGACTTGGATACAAACCGGAAGTATCATCAGATTCGGATGTGTCAGCAGATACATTTGTAACTGCTAAACAAAATCAGGATCCTCCAGTCATTGTTGAGGATGCTGATTCTTCAGATGATGAATCCGATGATACTGACTCTCCACAATCTGATGCGGTTATCAAAGAAGAGGACATATCTCTCGAGAATCACATTCTATGTGATCCTCCCACAAAACCTGCTAAGACTGTTCAGGTCGAGTCCACGTCTGTAAAAGAGTCTGAGAGTGTGAATTTGCTATACACTCTTGTTGGTGATGATAAAATCTATTCTGACAAAGATTTTCCGATTAAGAATGTTAATCAATCTTTAATCAATAAAGTTTTTGAAGATTCGACAAGTAGGTTTTTGGGAAAGTCAGATTCACACGTTGTGGTAACACAGTGTCCTTCGATTCCAAAAGCCGAAATTCGAAAACAAAATGGCAATCAGAAATTACCAACAGTGAAAAAGCAGCAAAATCATACCAAACCAAAAGGCAAATCAACGACCCAAGGTCGTAAGTAACTGAATCAAAAGAAGAACAAGAAGATGAACTTTGTGAAATCCAGAGGGACTGATAAAATTGAAACTTTCGAAAACAAATCCAACACGGATTTTGTTAAACAAAGTAAAATTTTGAAAAGAAACAGTCAAAACAATTACACACAACACACAAACGGTTGTGATGTAGGACCAAGTACCTCAAGATCACGAAGTTCATCGTCAAGTTCTTACAGTTATGATACTCCGAGGTTTGTTGAGCGAAGATCATGCTTTGAATGTTGTGAGTATGGACACATTGTTAAGAATTGTCCATATCTCACGAAAGGAAAGGCAAAGGTTGATGCCCCCCATGGTAACAATTACCATAAAAGATCTGTTTCACCAAGACAGGACCCTCGTCTTGTTAAACAACGAGAAAAGAAACAGAAAAAGCAACAAAGAAAAGAAGTTGAAAAGGTTTTAAAACCGGAGGTTATTCAAACAAAATATGTTGAATCAAATGTTAAACATGAAAAACAAAAACAGATTTGGAAACCAAAATCGGAAATTGTTTCAGGGGGAGCTACATCAATTCCGAATCATCGGGAAATGGATGTCACAATTCTCCATGATGACGGACGACCCAATTCTGTGAAGGCTTGGGTCCCCCTCTCCAACTAATCTCTGAATGAGTGTGCAGGATGTTCCAGGAGGAACTATTGATAGTCTTAGGATTGTTGATAGTGGAGCGTCCATGCACAAGATCGGCGACAAAAGGCTCCGAAATATTGTTACATCTAGGAGAATAGTGTTGCAATTGATGGAGAGGAAAAAGGAATGAAGTTGAAAAATTCGACCAGATGAAAAATGTGCCAAAATTTGGTTGTTATGGTTTTTGATCGGGTTCTCAGGATAGATTCCAACAAAATGTACGCGCCTGCAGCACGTCTGAAGTTCAAAGTCCACAAGATGAACGTGCAATGTACATTTCTCCACGGTGTGTTTGAAGAAAATGTGTTTGTTGAACAAACCAACCAGGTGTGCGGATGCCTTGGCGTGGATTGAACAACCGCACACTACTTCTCAAAGAGAAAGACAAAGACCTTCGCTGACCCAGAGGTTTATGATCTTGTTGCTGTGAAGAGATTTCTCAGTAGCTGCAAAATCGACCTTGAAATCCACACCGAGTGGATATTTAGTTTGGGAGAGCACTCAGATTCCTGCCAATGCACGAAGAAGTTGCAAGATTACGGTTTTAAATTTCTAATCTCTTCTATTCTTGTCGATATTTAAGCTGCTTTATGATTTAGTAACATCTCGTATAAGCACTCCTTGACCAGACACGTTGATCTCGAATATCACTTCACACGTGATTGTTTCAATATAAAACTCGTCAATGTTGTCATGGTCCGCACCGCTTACCGACGTGCCAACTCATTTTTCCAAAATTCGATAAATCATTTCTGATTAAATTAATTCTGGTAAACGGCATTGAGGTAAATCATGAGCTAATCCACATCGAAAAATCGTTTTTGTAAATATCTTTGTGTTTTTAAAATTATTGTAAGTTTTTTTTTTTTTTTTTTAGGGGGAGTAAATCCAAAATCTGAAAATTCAAAAACATCGAAAAAATTTCAAAACCCAAAAACAATAGAAAAACAAAAATGAGTTTCCTGGCGAGCAAAAGAGAAAATGATAGTACATCAGTGGTCTGTTGAAACCTCTTTAAACTGAAATGCAAAATGAAAATTGTTAAGCAGCTCTATATAAGATGTATTGGTAGGCTCATAATCATCTTAAAGTGTGCAGGGTGATATAAACTTAAATTGACTGAAGATCAGGTGGGAACCACTCATTGGCATATGGTCTTAGTACCGAAATTTCGTTTGAGAGATTGCCATGGTTCTGAGATATGTGGTCTTTATGTTGTTTATCATCTGGGTATCATGGTTGTTTCTTTTACCGAAACAAACGGAGACGAAGTCTAGATCTTCCATGATATCATACATACGTGTACATACTGCATACGACCTCAATAAGTGATCAACAATCACATGTCCACAAAACAAGTGATAATATATCACATTTATCCGGGAGTCAAGTTCGTCTCTTTGCTGTACGAAAGTACTGTCCTGTTCACGAACTTGCTCTTGTGCCCTCATGCATCTGAAAATCAAGTTCCTCATCAATAAGTGATTCTATCACATAGGGCTTGTTTTCAATCAAAATAAGTGAGTTTCTCACATCTTTTATACGGCAAAACAGATGATAAATGGTATACTCACCAGTAAGATGAACTCTCGTGCATACCTTGATACGGGAATGTGTCGTGATGTGGATGAACACCGGTCGGTGAGTATAAATCATACCTTAACGTATCCCCTCGCCATGATTACATCTGATAAGTTGAGCTTATGTGGATAATAATACCGATAATCGTTATAGGATGTTTATCTATATGTTAACAAAAAGAACAACAAGAGCGTTTTGGCATGACCGTACACTGATATGATTCTCTTACACTCGAAACTCGCAAAAAGAATGTTTGTATATATTTACTTTTCTTAGTTTCTGCAACTCTGTATATATTTATTTACTGCTTTCAGTCTTTAAGTTTGAAATATTCAAAATACCAAAAAGATTTTAGGTGTGTTTTAATATAAACTTTATAAAAGTCAAAAAGATTTTATTTCTACTTTAGTTTTGATTAACCGATGTTGGAACTCAAGTCTTCGTTACCTGAAATCTGATGAAAACCAAAACGACTGAATCTTCATAAACGGTCAGAGTTTGCAAGTTTTTAAAAGTTAATAATCAAAATTGAAAAATCTGTTAACTTTTCAAACTAAATTGTCGGACGGTAGTTGAATGAAAACTGGTCACATGTGTGTCGTTTGTTTATGTTAACTATATTCCAAGCGGTTGTTCTCATTACATGTTTAGCTTTCTTGCATGTGCAGATGCTAAAGGCAAAGAGAACATGTTCGATGACAAGCTTCGGAATGAAGACACGACATGGAGGCACTCAAAAGATAAAGATGATCGAGTTGCCGTTGACCTATCATCAACACCACAAGGATCTAAAGCATTGAAGATCAAAAGATTCACGAGCATAATCAAAGGGGGAGTTTATTGATACACTTCCTAAATATAAGCGGGAGTTTGTTGATACACTTTCTACTTACAACACGTGAAGACTTTGAAGATCCTCCAACATGGAAGACGAACCTCACGAGTAGCGTCCAAGGGGGAGTTTGTTGATACATATTTTGTTGACGCGACTCGGTTCGGTTCTACTCGGTTAGGTTCGGCTCAAGCCCGACGTCACGACATTCCTCCGTCGTGCGCCCCAGAGTTCGACACGCGAAGCACGGATAGCCGCGAGCCGGTTCCTGCTGCCACATCATCATAACATCACCATGATGATGTCATGATGATGTCACTTGTTTGACTAAGGCTAACATTCTGAATTATGAGAATTCATTTACGTATTGCATGCCTGTGGGCTGAAGTCAACTTGTTTGGGCCACTACCATTGGGCCAAGAAACTTTGCATTTGGGCCGTAACTAAACCTGGGCCGGACAACATATATGTCGACGAAACACACTTGTTTCGTCGACTTTGATGATTATTTTATTGTGTTTCGTCGACCTAGTTTAGTATATATACACAGATAACAGACAGAACACATGAGACAAGTCTGAATAGATTTGAGAGCGAACACTGTAAACACACACACACTGAGAGTTTATGAGAGCATCTTGTAAACATTGTATTGTAACTGTTTTCTAGATTAATACAATGGCGTGTTAATCGGTGAATCGTTGTGTCTTACGTGTTCGTCACTTGGTTTAACTTACCCGTTTGGATTCCGCACTCTCGGGTTTGTCGGAAAACAGGGAATAGAGGTTACTCGATCCTCCGGGTGGACCTACAAACATAACAAGCCTAACGAGACCCAAATTCACAATATATATATATATATATATATAGGACTCACTTTCCCCTACGCTTCAACGGGTTTGTGGGTGGTTCTGTTTCAGAAACTTTTTGACCCCATTTTTGGTAAGCTTTGGTTGACTTCAATTCTCCTGCAGAGTACGACTAATGTTACAAAATCTACGTCTTTTTGTGGGAAAATTGGCATCTTAAACTTACCTGCAGAAATTGCCTCATCGAGTATAACTTTGAAACGATGTGAATCAAGCTTAGGATCTGAGCATAGCATGGAACAGAAGAGCCTGTGGAAGATTATAGAAGTTACAAAAAGGAATCTCAAAACGAAACGAACCATTGGTTTAAAAATGATTTTACATATGTACCTGTCCATACGACCTTTGTACTTCTTGTAAAGATCAATCAAATCGTTTTTCTCAGACTCGGATCCTCTGTAATTGGATTCAAACTCCTCAATATCAGCTTCTGTAACCTACACAATTATTTGCGTTTCAATCTTATATACAAATTAATGAAACATAGTAGCATTTATATATGTTTTGGAAAGTCTTGACAGACCTTTTTATACATAGTTTGAAAGAAATCCTTCAAATTTTGAACCACATCCCCAGCAAGATCTTGTTAGAGAATAAAATTATATAAAACGAATCAAATCAACAAAACTCAGAACAATATGATCTGATGTGAAGAACGATACTCACAGCATCATCAACACATCCAGTCTGATCATAAACTGCGTGTTTCTCCTCATCACAAAGTATTGAAATAACTTTCTGCAGATGCTGAAACTTTTCCTTGGCATCCTGTATATTCATATGAACAAGTTAACAACAGGTTAAACTGTCTGAACGATTACATGTGATATAACTGATGCAATGAGACTCAAATATTCACCTCATCACCGGGATTCTTGTCAGGATGTGGCCGCAATGCAAGCTTATGATATGCTTTTTTTATTTCCTGTTGAGACGCAGTTTTTTCCACCCCAAGTATCTACAAGACACAGAATCAAGATAGAATTTATCCCCAACTCCCAACAATATACGAAACATTAGACAGTTATGATTATATCTATGCAGTTAATGCGGTAACATATCGGATATCGGTCAAGGAACGATATTTGAGATATAGGTTTATCTCGGTGAGATATCGGTCAGCAACAAAATTACCATAAAACAGTTCCAAGGGCACTCAGTACCATCCTCTCTAGTAATCTTAGATCTCAAAATCCCCCAAGAACTCTAAACCGCAACTTGATCACCACCTTCCTATGTTGCAACTCCGACATCCGCCTATATTTAGTATCATTTGGAGCCAAGCTCGACTCGCGCACGTGTGAGTATGTGGCAGCTGTCCTGTTGCTCAGACCTTGAACCGAGCTACCCGAAATACGATAATAATCAAAATATTGCTTTAGAAGGCATCAAAATACCCTAATAACAGAACGAAACCTACAACAAGAAGGTCTAATATCAAAACACTAATTAATCAAAACACCTTCACCATTACATAATCAACGAAGCTAATTAAAAACCTAACTGAAAACATGTTGAAAACAAGATACTATAGTTTAATTCATTCAATTAACTAACTTATAATTATTATTTCAAAAACCATAAATATTATAGGATCATTTGCTAAAACAAAGGATCCACGAAACAATTTCTACTCGGAATCAGATAAACCAAAAATATCGGGAAACAAATCAAAGAAACACGGATAGAAATAAAAGAGGTTAAATAATACTTTTGTCAACTTTCAACCCATTTGACCCGTTTCATACTAAGGGAAGTTTTAATATTTGACCCATTCGAACATTAAAGATAACATTTAACCTATATCGATCTATTTTTAAGTAAAAGTGTTAAAACCGTAATAGCAAAAAAAATAACAAAAAAATAAAATCTTGAAGCTGATCAAACCTCAAACCTGGTCATTTTGCAAGTCGGCATCATCATTCTTAAATATCAACTTTTCGGTATTGAGTAATTTCCTAGGGTGCATTGGCAATAATTCTGATTCTCCTCACTTCAGTTCTAACAAAATGCGGGTATCTTGTATAAAATGTATTATAATTAGTTTATTTACAAGACACACACGTATACAAAAATGATGTTTAATCTACCTACAAAAGCAGGATATAATATCTTGACTTCATAGCACGTCTTCGGTCTTAGCCCTTGAAGTTGGTAGATTCGGGACCCATTTTGTTGTTAGGATCGAATGCTCTCACACACTAACTCGGACCACACACACTCTGCTCTCACACAATCTGCCACAATCAAGAACACAAGGATTTACATGGTTCGGTCTAAACTGACCTACGTCCACGGCTAACTAGGAGTTTATATTACTTGGTGAGGTACAAAGTTTACACTACAAATGAATCTCTTATATAGAGATTGAAGGAAGAGAAAGAAAGTCACAAACATGATTCGGGAATAATGGGGAACAGAGAAGATTGGATAACCTTATCTTCTTATCCTCTTATCCTTTGATCAGAAAAGCATTTCTGATGTCCACTTGATCAAGTGGCTTCATACTCAACAATCTCACACTTGAAGCTATAGGATAATCTTCACCTGTGCTTCAACTGTGCATCTGTATTTCTGTAAAAACTTTTGATCTTAGCTCCTTTCTAGTTACCCGGTCTTCTCTTCAATTATCCTGAAGGCCCGTTGAAGCTTCCGTTAGCTCCAACACATCAGTCATGGCTAAGTCTGTCCCTGACCCATTCTCTGTTCCTATCGTCTCCCACTGACATGAACTGCCCGATCCTGGAACATCCTGAGAACAAACACTCTCCGAATAAAGCAGATTATCAACTGGAGAGACTTTGACAGTTGGAAAACTTGTTCTCTTAACCCACTGTCGTCTGGTCACTCTGACTGAAGCACGTCCCGTGCTCCCACTGCCACGAATGCCCCTGACTGGTTTTACTGAACCTTTTCCAGCACGATTATCCTGAATCTGACCTGTGGCTCTGGGTTTGCCATCTGCAAAGAAAACCTTCTTCTGCCCACGAGATTCTGTGAACCGGATCATGGTCTTCTTCTGAACTTGGACGGTTACTCCCTCAGACGGTAAAATGACCATATACAGCGAACCCAGTTTCTTTCCTCGAGCTACAGCTAGATTTCCCTTTAGAACCTTCCACTGCCCGTTCCTGAACTTAACCTCGTGTCCCTGTTCATCCAACCGCCCAACAGAAATCAACTGTTTCTTCAGACTTGGAATTACCCGGACAACCTTTGAAAGTCCATGAACCGACTAGAGTCTTCAGATCTAAGTCACCCATGCTCGTCACATCAAGAACCTCATCGTTCGCCAGTCTTACCTTACCAAAATTACCTTCTTTCAAATTTCGCAGTGCTTCACTGCTGTTGGTAGCGTGAAATGAAGCACCCGAATCCATAACCCAGGAATCCACACTGCTCTCCACACTACAGATCAAAACATCATCATCTGAGTGGTCTACTGCAGCGTTAACTTCTTTCTTCTCATTTGGACATTGATTCCTAAAATGTCCTATGTCACACCCCCAAAATACCACCCATGGAAAACCCCGCTAGGCGTGTGGCAAACAAATAACGAGCCACTAATCATGTTGAACTCATAACAAGTTTACAAATGAAATTGCCAATTATTAATGAAAAGTACCATCAATAAGTTTAAATGTAAACCCACATGTTCAGCGGAAGCGAATAAAAGAAATCATAGTTTAACTGTTTCAAAACCAACGTGTCATATCAATAATTCCAACACGTGTATCCATCCAGTTCGACCCATGACCACTCCGGACAGCAAGTTCCAATCCAAGACATCTAACGACCTGCGAGCATGCAACAAGTGTATCAGACAACGCTGGTGAGTTCATAGTTTGTGAAAACGTTAGTGATGTGCACAAAATGCAACATATAAATTACATCAATTGTGGCATAAAACTAACCCTTTTTTAGTACTAATGTTGGAAAAATTGTGTTTTTGTCTTCCTTTTGTATTTTCAGGATTAAATGAGCTCAAATGAACAAAAGAAGCAAAAAGGCAGCTAAATCTAACATAAATACAAGAAAAGGAACAAACGTGGCATGCCCGACCTCCCCGACAGCATCTTCCCAAGCAAAACAAGAGAACAGAAGACTGAACAAGCCTCGTGCTCAATGAGCACGGGGGCGTGCCCAAGAGTCCGCAGAAAAGACAAAGCTGTAGAAGCTTCTATTGCCCACCACGGGGCCGTGCTCAGCAGACATGGGGCCGTGGTCAACTATAAGATTCGCAGAATCCAGGCAAATCTTGATAGTACAGATACGCTTCTGCACACGGGGTCGTGCCCAGCGGACACGGGGGCGTGGTCAACTAATGCAGACAAACTGCAATTAATGAAGACAGAGAAGAAGGTGGACACGGGGTCGTGCTCAATGGACACGGGGGCGTGCCCGAGCTGTTGTTCAGGCTATAAATAGGGGTGCTTGGCTCATTTGCAAACCATCCCTTGGCACACCACCTCTCTCACACTTCACCCACCACCCACCACCATCACAACACCATCATCCACCACCATCATCCATTGTCTATCATAGAGTGTGTGAGTCGTCTCGGGATCCAAGATTGATCGTAAGAGTTCTTGACAATCAAAGGCCATGTTTGCCTAAGTCTCTTAGATCACTTGGTGAAGACAAGTGTCTAGTGTAATACTTTTTATTTTTAATCTTTTCGCACTTTTTACTTGGTTATGTATTAATGACTTAAATAACTAGTTTCTTATGTTGAAGGTGATTTTTCCTTATCGTTTGTCCGTGGTGTCTTGGCATTATTTTACTGTCTATATAAAATAAAAGATTTTCACCATTCATATCTCCATGGTCTATATGGAGATATGTTGGCTACCTGGTCGGGGGTTAAGGGAACGGTTTGGTAAGAGTCTTGCCTTGTTCAGTGTATAGATCCTGCAAGGACCTGGGTCAAATTTAGTAGGACCTCCTTCAATACCCACCGGTATTGGATGGCGGGGGTCCAAACTCTTTGATCCCCTCAAATGTAAGCTACTATTAATACTTTAATCCGGCTATTTAGGACTGTATCCCTGCTGACTCAGACTACTTAGCCGAGGGTAACGTCACCTCCAAAATTGGGGCCTACCATAATATGCATTAATAACTTAATTAATTATCTTTCAATAATCCGACCCTTTAGGATTGTATCCTTGCTGACTCAAACTACTGGGTTGAGGGTAACGTCACCTTCAAAAGAGGGCCCTACTACAATAACTAAGATAATCTCTTAAAAAGTGCAAAAGTGCGGAAATAATTAAAGGTTACACTAAACACGAGTCGGAGCCAAGTGATTCATCTTGTCTATCTGTTTTTATTTTTATTTTATTTTTCAGCATTTTAGTTAGTTTTATTTTTCTAGTTTAAAAACCTTTTTTCTAACTTTTGATTTGATTAGACGTTGAGGATAAACCGGTACTAAAAGCTCTTGTGTCCTTGGACGACCTCGGTATCTTGCCAACACTAAACTACGCTCACGATGGGTGCACTTGCCCATATGTGTGTTTAGTGTTAGTAAAATATCGTGTTTTATAAATTTAAAACTTGACTAACGTGTAAAAAGGGCTTAAAATATACTTAAACTTATATACATACTCGCACACATCAAGTTTATTGGCGCCGTTGCCGGGGACACAAGGATTTGAAGAAAGCTTAAAATTGACGGCCTAATCAGTTTTTTTTAAACCTTTTCAAAACGCGTGCACATTTTTCTGCATTTTAGTTTAGTTTTGCATTTACAGTAGCTTGAACACAGGCCGTGCTCACTGAACACGGGCCGTGCTGCACATTTTTCATAAAACACCCAGATACAGAACCTGAACACAGGGTCGTGCTCACTAAACACGCCCCCGTGCTCAACGAAATCAGTAACTTTAATTAAAACGCCCAGATACAGATTCTGTACACGGGGCCGTGTCCACTGAACACGGGGCCGTGTCCCGCCGCTGTTTCCATTTTTATTTTTGTTTTCTGGTCTCGAGACGTTGTTGTGGTCTGCTGAGTGATTCTTATGGATCAATACTTAGGAGGTTACAACTACACCTATGAGGAGGATGATTATACGGAATATTATTGCACCAATTGCGGTAACACTCACTCGGTTCGATATTGTAACTTATTTCAACCATCCACTTCATACACCTACTATGAGGAGCCCAGGTACGAGCCATCAACTTCATACACATCCTATGAAGACCAAAGGTATGAACCTTCTCCCTCATACTCATATTTTGATGAACCAAGGTATGAGCCTTCATACTCATACTTGAGGAACCAAGATATGAGCCACCACCTTCGTATGCTTACTATGAGGAACCATGGCGTGAACAACCCACCTCATATGTGTATTATGAAGAACAAAATTGCGACCCTTATCCATCATATACTTACAATGAAGAACAATGGTGTGAACCATCTACTTCCTGTGAGTATTATGAGGAACAAAGGATCGAACGACCGGATTCAAGCTTTGAAAATCCCGATCCTTTCTCTATCACCGAAGTGACCGATAGTATATTAAAACACCTTAAAACTATCGAAAGCTACATAAAAGAATCTCGTGCAAGGGAAGAAGAGTCCCGCGCAAGAGAAGAATTAAGTTGTAATAAAGAAGAGATAGTTGAAAGTGTAAAAATGGAAGAACAATTAAGTGAAAAACCGACACATGTGTTAAACAACGAAAAAGGTGAGTCCGTTAACGTTAAAATTCAAGAGAGTCTAATTTTGAAGAAATTAATCTCTTGTCACCTTCTTTTGAAAATCATTGTTTAGTACCCACTCATGCTAAGTTTTTTAAAAGAGTTAAACACTAACACTAAAATTAACGAAACGGTAAGTATTAAGTTAACTAACGATCAAACTTCGCTAATAAAAGAAGACCCATTTGAAATCAACATTACACCGGTTCCATGTTTTTTTTTCAAAATTCCTTTATTAGTAATGTCACAATTGATAAAGATCTTTGTGTTAACATAATGCCCAATTACATTTTCGAAAAATTAAGTATTAGTGATTTTTCTCCACTTCAAATACCCATTTTTCTATCTAATCGGAAAGTAATAAAATCAATCGGTATAGTTGAGGATGTCTTGGTTCAAACAAATCAAATGGTAATCCCAACCGACTTTGTCATCCTCGATGACGATCCTCTAGTGTTGGGACGACCCTTTGTAAAAACCCACGAAGCTTTGAAAAACCGGAAGTACAACAATCTATCAATTGCATTTAAAAAGAGTGTCGATCTTGAACGGTCAATGAAATATCCATTCGGCAATAATGACCCCCTAATTGAAGATGAAGATGAACCACCTGATACGAATGAAAAGATTGACCACTTTGTTGAAGAAGAGGTCGCCATAGAACAAACTTTTAAAGTTCTTGATCAAAATGAGCAACCCAATAAGGAGTCTCCTAAAGACCCACCTCTTGAGCTCAAAGAACTTCCAAAAGGTTTGGAATATGCTTTTCTAGACAAGGATGGTAAATCACATGTAATTATTTCGTCTAAATTAGGTAGTTTAGAAAAAGAAAAATTAATTAAACTTTTGGAAAAACACAAAAATGCGATTGCTTGGAAGCTTGTAGACATTAAAGGAATAAGTCCTTCCATGTGTACACACAAAATTTTAATGAATGATGACTACAAATCGGTAATACAACCACAACGTCGAGTAAATCCAAATGTTCAAGAAGTGGTTAACAACGAAGTCATCAAATTACTTGACACCGGACTTATTTATCCTATCTCCATAGTCCTTGGGTAAGTCCCGTCCAAAGAAAGGAGATATGACGGTAGTAACTAACGAAAAGAATGAATTAATACCAACGAGAACCGTCACAGGATGGAGAGTATGTATAGATTATAGACGATTAAATGAAGCAACGAGGAAAGATCACTTTCCTTTGCCCTTCATTGATCAAATGTTAGAAAGATTATCCGGTCATAAATTTTACTGTTTCTTGGATGGTTTTTCAGGTTACTTTCAAATCCCGATAGTACCCGAAGACCAAGAAAAGACAACCTTCACATGTCCCTATGGAACTTTTGCTTATCGACGCATGCCATTTGGTCTATGTAATGCCCCCACAACATTCCAACGTTGCATGGTAGCCATCTTCCATGACATGATAGAAAAGACAATGGAAGTCTTCATGGACGACTTTTCTATCTTTTGGGATTCATATGACCAATGCCTCGATAACCTTGAACGAATGCTATCCCGATGTGAGGAAACTAACCTCACCCTTAACTGGGAAAAATGACATTTCATGGTAACGGAGGGAATAGTACTCGGTCATAAAATCTCAAGCGAAGGAATGGAGGTTGATCGAGCCAAAATAGACACTATTTCTCGACTACCACCACATCCTCCGTTAGAGCTATCAGAAGTTTCCTAGGGCATGACGGATTTTATAGGCGGATTATCAAAGACTTTTCTAAAATCTCAAGGCCTCTAACAAAATTACTTGAAAAAGATGCCCCTTTCATCTTTGACAAGGATTGCAATCAAGCATTTCTAACCCTAAAGGAAATGCTAGTCAATGCACCTATCATGATAGCGCCTGATTGGAAATTTCCTTTCGAAATCATGTGTGATACAAGTGACTTTGCAGTTGGAGCTGTCTTGGGACAAAGAAAAGAAACGCATTTTCACCCAATTTTTTATGCTAGTAAAACACTTAACGATGCACAAGAAAATTACACAACAACTGAAAAAGAGTTACTAGCTGTGGTATTTGCTTTTGATAAATTCCGTTCTTATCTTGTTCTTTCTAAAACTATAGTCTATACAGATCATGCAGCCATTCGATATCTCTTCAAAAAGCAGGACGCAAAACCACGTTTGATTAGGTGGATTTTACTCCTCCAAGAATTTGATATTGAAATCAAAGACAAAAGGGGAGCTGAAAACACCGCAGCGAATCATCTTTCACGCTTAGAAGACCCAGCTTTGGAGGCAACCAGGGACGAGCAAATCAACGAAAAATTTCCAACAGAGTCCCTAGAAATGGTGGAATACAGACAAGAACCATGGTACGCCGATTATGCTAACTACCTAGCTAGCGGTATAGTCGCAAAAGGTTGGCCACATCATCAAAGGAAGAAATTCTTTGCTGATGTAATACATTATTTTTGGGAAGATCCTTATCTTTTCAAAATGTGTGCCTACAAACTCATCCGACGATGCGTACATGGTAGCGAAGCACGAAGAATTCTCCGCCATTGTCATGAAGGTCCATACGGAGGACATCATGGTGTCGCTAGTACCACACGAAAGGTATTTGATTTAGGATTTTATTGGCCAACCATTTACAAAGACGCCCAAAGTCTTGTCAAGACATGTGGTGCTTGCCAAAGAACATGTAATATTTCTTCCAAAAACGAAATACCACAAAATGGCATTCTTGTTTGTGAAATTTTTGATGTGTGGGGACTCGACTTTATGGGACCTTTCCCACCATCAAAAGGAAACAAATATATACTTGTGGCAGTAGATTACTTGTCTAAATGGGCTGAGGCCGAGGCACTTCCAACAAACGATGGAAGAGTCGTGGTAAGTTTTCTGAAAAAATTATTCTCTCGTTTTGGTACACCTAAAGCATTAATAAGTGATAGTGGTACCCATTTTTGTAACCATCAACTTAAAAAAATCTTAACAAGATATGGGGTCTATCATCGGGTCTCAACAGCATATCATCCTCAAACAAATGGACAAGCCGAAGTGACTAATAGAGGTTTAAAACGAATACTTGAAAAAAACCGTAGGGTTAAATAAAAAGGAATGAGCCGATAAATTAGATGACGCTTTATGGGCTTTTCAAACTGCTTATAAAACAACAATAGGTACAATGTCCCCATATAAGCTCGTCTATGGAAAAAGCTGTCATTTACCAGTAGAAATAGCTCACAAGGCCTACTGGGCAATTAAAAATGTAAACTTAGATTTAGAATTTGCTGGTAGAAATCGATTTTGTCAATTAAATGAATTAGACGAATTAAGGAATTATGCATACTCTAACTCTGAAATTTATAAGGAAAGAATGAAAAATTTGCATGACAAACACATTAAACCTAATGAATTTCGAGTAGGAGATCAAGTTCTATTGTTTAATTCACGACTTCGATTATTTCCTGGTAATTAAAGTCTAGGTGGTCAGGACCTTTTTCCATCACCCATATTTTCCCACACGGTGCAGTAGAAATTAAATCTCGGAATGGACCTCCATTCAAAGTCAATGGCCAACGGCTGAAACCCTATCAAGGATTCATTGAGGATGAAAAGGAAGAAATCTCGCTTCAAATGGTCGAAGAGTAAAAGCAACAACATCATACCTGGTAAGTTACGAACAAGCGGGATGACATCTTAATCGGTAAGTCTTCTAACCGAGTTTTGGGAAAACAGGGCACTCACACGAGCACAAAAAAAAATAAAAAAATTGCTCGGCACGAGGCCGTGTCCACTGGACACGGGGCCGTGTCTGCGCGACTGTCGGGAAAAAACCCCTTTTCCAAACAGTTTCTTCATTTCCACACGCCCCGTTTCCCCGAAAACTCTATGGTTCAGGCGATTTTCTGCAGAATTTCGACGTCTCCTCTACCTCTAACAACATCAAGGTATGATTCTATCACCATTAGTAGTTAGATTAGGTACTTGCATGTAGTTAAAACATCAAAAAATTAGGGGAAAATCTAGGGTTCTTGAACTTCATCCGGATCGAACCCCAAATTTTTGCTTAAATCTGTTAGCATTAGTTTAGATTAGTGTTATAGGAAGTAAATCTACTTGTATTGTTTATAGATTTGCCCGATTTCTCACAAAAACCTCAAACCCTTGTTTTTGAACCGAAAAAGTTAAAATCGAAGGGGTAAACGGTTTGTTTTGGGAAAAACGGCACTTGGGGTTTCATTTTCGGGGGAAACCGCACCTATTGGACCAAAAATTTTCAAGTTTTCGGGACCAGGTCGAAAAATGAAGATTTTGAGTAACAGACGCCTGGACACCGGGTCGTGTCCGCTGAACACGGGGCCGTGTCCAGCTAACTGTTTTCAGTTTTCTCCGAAATTTAAACAGTTTCGTGCTAACTTTTGTTGTATTCTTTCAGATGTCGTCGAAGAAATTCACAAGGTTCAACGCAAGTGAGCAAGATGCTAAGGCTAGATACGACATGCTTCGAACCCGCCGGAGGAATACCCAAGACAAGTGTGCACGGATCTGTTGACATTGGTGAACCAACTTGACCGCTTCAACAACCTAGTCACCGGGCCGCTGAGAGTCGCCCTTACTACTCGCCTTCGCTTGGTCCCCGAATATACTTTGGAATTCTATAGCACCTTCGTGTTCAATTCAATGTGCCACCCATTTGACAATGATGGGGTAGCGTTCCGATGTGGGGGGACCAAGTACTCGATTTCGATGGCATAGTTTGGGTCGATAGTTGGGTTTTCTGCGGAGGAAGATGCGGGTAATGAAGAAAACACCGGAGGGGTGCGAGAGTTGGATGAAAACGAGCGCCAAGTCGATTGGGCTCAAATTGGAGAAGGGCACTACAACCCGAGCAACACTAAGAACACTAAGCTGAAGGACCCGCTTTACCGTTACATCCATAGGGTCCTCACTTACTCTCTTAGCCAAAGGCATGATAGCGGTGGCATTGTTGGGTTGAGAGATTTGGTGGTCCTTCATTGCATTCATAACCGCAGACACCTAGATGTTCCGTACCTCCTGCTCCGTAACATGCATTTGAACCGGCTTGCTACTCCACCAACCCCTATCTTCTTTGGGGGGTGGATATACCGTCTCTTCAAGCGCTTCGTGAACATGCCTCGATCTTTCCAAAGAAGTCCATGGTCGGGAAGAGTAGACATACACATCTGCCGCTCCATGAACTTGATCTATGAAGCCGAAGACGGGTCGGTTAGCTTCCAAAGAGTCCAAGGGCATGCATGGAACCCGCAAGAGGCACTCGTCCTTCACGCTCCACAACATCATCAGTACCAGTACCAGCCCCACGGTGATCCGGGCCAGTCCTCCTCACAAGGAGGCGGTTTTCCTAACTTCCAAAGTTTACATGATTTATTGCAGGAAAACCTCATAGGCACCAGGAACACCTATAATATGGCGAGCAACACGTATACCCGGGTCGGAGCAATCGAGAGAAACATATCCGACATCCAAGATGACATTGGGAATATCCGGGAGTACATAGCGGGGCACGGTGGAGGAGGAGATGATGATGAGGACGAGGACATGGACTAGGCGGGAGGAGCAGTGTTAGGAGCCGATGGTTGGTGATCCCACAGGTTAACCCCCTTTTATCTTGAACAATTTCCGGTCTGCGTGCCGTGTGTTGAACAATTTACTTTCCTTTAACTCTTTTTATTTTCTGCATTTGTTTTTCTTTCTAACTTTGTGATGTGGATGTTGAACGGTGGTAATTTAGGATGTTTGTTATGGTTTGGTGTAGTGTTTATTGATAAAACAGGTACATACGAGGCTTAGAATACTAAATATTAGTACTACTAAAGCCGGAGCAGGAAAAACGAAGACAGAAACCTGTTTTTCACCTTTGCAGATTGTCCACACGGGGTCGTGTCCAGCCGACACGCCGCCGTGCCCATTGCCCCAGACCTGCTGTTTGTTTAAATATGCAGACTTTCGCCAGACACGGGGTCGTGCCCAGCCAACACGCCCCCGTGTCCAACTTCTGTAAGTAATTGTTACTGGCACTCTGACCATGGGGTCGTGTCTATCCGACACGGGGCCGTGTCCAGACGCCCAGTAACATTAAATTTTGTTTTTTCACACCTTTTTACACATTCAATCAACCTAAAAACTTATTTTTGGGACACATTGAGGACAATGTGTAATTTAAGTGTGGGGGGATGCTAAAACCTTGAATCTTGCAAGTCCTAAATACAAGCCTTACACAAAACTCTATTAGAACCGCTAATCACCCCAAATTTTTTCAAAAAAAAAATTTCATATTTTTTTTTACTTGTCTAGGTTTAATTTGGGAATTTCAAGTTCTAAAAAGGTTATATTTTTACAAATTTACAACCGATAGCGTCGTGATAAAAAGAACCAACATAAGAAAATTATGAAACGGCATGACAAGCTTAATTAAAATTTGATTATATATACTTGATCACATAAAAACCCATTCCCACAAAAAGTGAGTTTTGAGCCTTTATTGAGCATACAAATATATATCTTTAAACTAAATGCTCATTTTTCGTTCATTGTGTGAATAGCCGCTTGGTTCTTACGACTCTAGAACTTGCCACGACGATACATTCCCGGTCCTTACCAACTTAAACCCGAGTAAGTAAATGACGGAGGCATTAGGACTAACCATTTTTATTTCTACACCATTATTTTTCTTTTTTTTTTTACCACCTACCCAAAATCCCCCTAGTTAACCCCTTTGAGCCTAAACCTTTTCATTTCATAACCCAAAAACCCTTTTACCCACCAAAACCTTTTTTTTTTATTTTTTAACCCTTTGTTTTAATAACAAGCTCGGTTTCTCTAATGACTTTAAAAAAAATGATGATGATGAAGCAAAAGAGAAATAAACAAACAAGTTTATCAAAAATAACTTTGTTTGAATAATGGCATCATGAAAATAAAATTTTCAAAAATAAAAAGTCTTACGAAAACCGACGCTTTTTTCGCCCTTTTACTATTAATACTTTAATCCGGCTATTTAGGACAGTATCCCTGCTGACTCAGACTACTTAGCCGAGGGTAACGTCACCTCCAAAAGAGGGGCCTACCATAATATGCATTAATAACTTAATTAATTATCTTTCAATAATCTGACCCTTTAGGATTGTATCCTTGCTGACTCAAACTACTAGGTTGAGGGTAACGTCACCTTCAAAATAGGGGCCTACTACAATAACTAAGATAATCTCTTAAAAAGTGCAAAAGTGCAGAAATAATCAATGGTTACACTAAACACGAGTCGGAGCCAAGCGATTCATCTTGTCTATCTGTTTTTATTTTTATTTTATTTTTCAGCATTTTAGTTAGTTTTATTTTTATCTAGTTTAAAAACCTTTTTTCTAACTTTTGATTTGATTAGACGTTGAGGATAAACTGGTACTAAAAGCTCTTATGTCCTTGGACGACCTCGGTATCTTGCCAACACTATACTACGCTCACGATGGGTGCACTTGCCCATATGTGTGTTTAGTGTTAGTAAAATACCGTGTTTCATAAATTTAAAACTTGACTAACGTGCAAAAAGGGCTTAAAATATACTTAAACTTATATACCCACTCGCACACATCAGTTAGTTACCAAGTGTTTAGTTCAGTTCATTGAATAAAATGTAGATAATTACCCGAGTACCGTACAAGATGGCTACCAGATTGTTTTGCCCATCCCCACTGCCCCCTATCAAAGCAATGGTCATGATTTAAGGTCATTAGTTGATTCCCGTCCTCTCAGGTACCGTGTGAGGTTGCTGAGCCTAATAGCGCTATCAACTAACACCCCGTTACCTCTCAGGTAACTATTCGGTATAAGATGGGACTTAAAATGATAGGAAGAGTGTATTATCTAACATTCCCGTTTTAAACAAGAGATGTATTCCTCTCAGGAATACCCAATGATTTACCCAAGACCCATTCCTCCCTGGAATACCCAATTGACTGTCCCAACCACCGGGGCGCATGCTCAAGAGATGAACTCACCTTAGATTGCTCGGTATGTTATGATACGTGTTCCAAGTTGCTCAATTAATCCCTATTGGGGTTACCACTAACAGTTAGAATCTCATTCTATCAACCACACATGTAACACATTGCATATAATGTATCAGTTATCACATAATCACATAAGTCATACACTCTTTTACATACTACACAAATAGTGCACTAGCATCAAACAAGTTGTACAAGTTGTATCTGTTTCTCAACATTGTCCATGTCTCACGAAAGTATTTGTCGATCATGTCATTTAAACTACTGCATGTACTAGACCATGAACATTCCTCAACACATTGCAAATATTCACGTACTACTCACATAGAGTTTTTCATACCATAATATACATTCTAGTTCGCCACGTACTACAATCATCGGCTTATTCGTGTGCATTTAAATGACAATCCGACTGAACCACAGCTGGCCCAATCTGTTAACAGCCCAATATGTCACGCAGGTGGGCCGCGACCTGTGCAACCCAAACCAACCTGGCACGAGCCCAGCTGCGTGCGGCCCATATGTTACTGAATCCATTTAATTAGTTACAACAGATAGCCCACTTGACAAGGTCCAATTTAATAGGCTTGATGAAGGCAGTGGTGTGGACTTGGCTGGTGACCCGGGGTCACGCAGCCCAGTCGCATACGAGATGGGCTAAGCGGCCCTTCAACCCTTCGGCCCAACACTTTGAATATTTATTCTTAATGAATTGTAATAGTTTGCATATTCTAAGCAATTTCCTAGTTCCTTATGACTTGTTAATATGATCCTTGAACATAATCAAATCATCACAGCATCCATTCGTAATTGTTATTTCTTTTGGGTTTAACAAATCATTGTTTCACTACCTCTTATCATGCATATAGATATGTGTAAAGATCTTACTTCACACCATCATCTTACAAGTTTATAATAACCTATGATTATCACCAACACATGCTCAAGATGCTTATTAATTAACAAGACTAACTATCCCTGTTCGATCCACGCACAATTATTATTTGCTAACACTCAATAATCAGAATCACATGTCAAACAATTGCATATAAGATCACTTAAAACGAACCGATCATATAATATCAAAACTGGACATCATCATACAAAATAAACTAACAATCATTGTTCCAATCATTTACGAATAACCCTCAACTTGGTATCATGATTGCTACACACATAAGCAGTCAAGAGTCATGCTCATGAATAACAAGTTAACATACCGATCAAATACAAGGACCCGAGAGATGATGCTTTGAAGATAATGAACACCGATGGGGGTTGTCTACCGTCGGGTTAATGGAAGGTAGAGGAGAGGTGGTTAGGGTTTGAGATTATGTGAATGTTAACATATAAAATCATGTACAAATTACTTATGTGTGCAATTATATCTACTAACTCAAAGTTAATCGGCCCACCTCCAACTATAACCGGCCCACTTCCAATTTGTTTGGGCTTGCATAGCCCAAATATAATTACGGTCGAACTATGTGTATGCGTGTGCTCGGGTTGGGCTCTGGGTACACTAGACACTAAAACAGTTCAAGTATACACTCAGTCGTACCCAATTATATCCATATTCAACAAGTTTATAAAATTTTCGAGCGTTTAACAGATTCACTACAGCAGGGAACGTGAAAGAGAAATAATGACACTAACCTTGAAAGTTCGGGTTGTCACATCATCCCCAACTTGAAAGAAATTTCGTCCCAAAATTTGATATGTAAACATAAAGAAGTGAAGTGACAAATCAAGATTGCTTCAGATTTTCCTCAGGTGCCTCATCATCCCCAACTTGAAATGGAATTTCGTCCCAAAATTCACCAATTGCATCAGAATTAGATTGGTCGTCAGGAAAAAGTTGAGGATACTTGAGCTTCATCTGATCCTCACGCTCCCACGTGAACTCCGGTCCACGTCTTGAGTTCCAACGAACTCTCACAATCGGGATTCGACTATGCTTACGCACCTTGACCTCCCGGTCCATGATCTCAATAGGTTCTTCGACAAACTGTAAGTTGTCGTCAATCTTGAGCTCTTGAAATGGCACGACTAGTGTTTCATCAGACAAACACTTCTTCAATTGTGAAACATGGAAGACATCGTGAACATTACCCAACTCAGCAGGTAACTCGAGCTTATAAGCCACTTTACCGATCTGCTCCAAGATTTTAAATGGCACAACGTAACGCGGATTAAGCTTGCTGCGCTTCCCAAAGCATACAACACCCTTCCACGGCGAAACTTTTAATATAACCCGATCACCTACTGCAAACTCCAACGGTTTCCTACGCTTGTCAACGTAGCTTTTCTGACAATCACGCGCTGCTGCCATACGGTTCCTGATCTGAACAATCTTTTCTGAAGTTTCAAGTACAAGCTCAGGACCCGTGATCTGGCTGTCACCCACCTCAGCCCAACAGAGAGGAGAACGGCATTTCCGCCCATACAATGCTTCGAAAGGAGCTGCCTGAATACTAGTGTGGTAGCTGTTGTTGTATGAAAACTCTATCAACGGAAAATGTTTCTTCCAGCCTTTGCCAAAATCAATCACACATGCACGCAGTATGTCTTCAAGTGTCTGGATGGTTCGCTCACTCTGACCATCCGTCTGTGGGTGACAAGCAGTACTCATATCGAGACATGAACCGAACGATTTATGCATCGACTGCCATAAATCAGAAATGAAATGCAGGTCTCGATCTGAGATGATGGAAGTTGGCACCCCGTTCCTAGAAACCACTTCCTAAAGATAAACCGCTGCAAGCTGTGAGAATTTATCCGTTTCCTTGATCGCTAGAAAATGCACTGATTTCGTGAGACGATCAATGATCACCCAAATAGTGTCGTTTCCAGCCTGTGTTCTCGGTAAACCTGTGACGAAATCCATAGCAATCTGCTCCCATTTCCACGTGGGTATCTCTGGTTGCTGAAGTAGGCCTGAGGGTTTCTGATACTCCACTTTAACTTTAGCACAAGTCAAACACTTACTCACGTACGTCGCGATGTGAGCCCTCATCTTTGGCCACCAATACATAACTCTGAGGTCTTGATACATTTTATCTGAGCCTGGGTGAACTGAATACCGAGACTTATGCGCTTCATCCATCACAAGCTCTCTAAGATTTCCATACGAAGGAACCCATATTTGTTCCATGAAATAGTGAATGCCATCAGATCTCTCCACAAGTTGTTTTTCCATGCCTCGCAAGTATTCAGCCTCAATGTTTTCTTATTTCAATGCCTCGATCTGAGCGGAACGAATCTGATCAGGTAAACTAGAGTGAATAGTAAGCTGTAAGGCGCGAACATGCTTAGGCTTCGTCTCCTTTCGGCTAAGCGCATCAGCTACAACGTTAGCTTTCCCCGGGTGATACTTGATGGCACATTCGTAGTCGTTCAAAAGTTCTATCCACCCTCGCTGTCGCATATTCAATTCCTTCTGGTCGAAGATATGCTGGAGTGTTGGGATTGAACCCTACCAGAGGAACAGTTGATTAAAGCCAAAACCGGATCAGAGCAGTGGATCCAGCATAAGTAGTTGTTTGCTTTAAGTCTTCTCCCTTTGATGGTGATTCTAACAACTGCTGCACCTAAGTACTGATCTCTTATAACTACTAATGGTCTACAACAACTTCTGTTTCCAAAAGACTGTTGAAGACAAAGTGTTGCTTAGTCAATCTACTAATCTGGTTCTAGTTTTCCTGAAGACCAAAGCACTGCTAGGGCTGAAGCAGTGGAATGAAGAATCAATTGTTTTGTTTTCCTTTTGTATTATAATCAGTTGTTAGCATAACAGTAATAAGATAACAGTGTTTGTATAGATC
>JARYGA010046741.1:0-32123 GCA_030545235.1 Helianthus tuberosus
GTTTTCTTTTACGCCGACTCCTTTCGTTACAAATGCATGTTAAACTTCTGATTAGCACGAAAACACCCCAGTTATGCTCGCACAAGAGCCACCCTACATTTATTCGCGCTAACTTAACCAAAGTTTTAACAACAGTGCAATAATTGTAACGGGAAAGGACAAACAAACATCATATTTAAAACAAAGCGCAACCGCGCAACAGTTATATAAACAACGGATAACGTTCGTTCCATTTAAAACTAGCGCGACCGCGCAAGAACTTACATTCAAGATATAAACAAAAATTAGAAGGCACAAAGCCTGTTCACAAGCCTATTCGAACTCATCGTTCCCACTACCATCATGCTTATCGCCATCACCATCACCATCACCTTTACCATCACCATCACCACCCGCAGGTACCTCCTCATCCGAAAGCTCAACAGTCTCCGGTGGATCAAGGATGTTCTTTAACCGCTAACACCAGTCATCATGCTTCAGCGCATCAGTAACCAAGTCCATCACCAGAATGGATAGGTGATCATAACCATGCTCCGCGCGGGTTAGCTCAGCTTCAGCTTCTTCAGTCACTGAGCAGTGACTAGTATCGAACTCCTGTCCAAGCATAACTGACGCATGTTGCGCACATTCAACATAGCCTTTACGGTGACCAACTGCGAGAGAAGCATCTATAACGGCCGCAACAGCCTTATCCAATTCACCAGCATTCAAGATGGAGTTGGCCATCTACAGCAAACGCAATACTTTAGCCAACAGGTCTAAATAAATCAATTTAAAGTAAAGGAGGAATCATACCAGCACCATTCCACGACCGCGCAGCCACTCGGCTTCAGAGACCAAAGTATCCACGATACCTTGAGCTTCAGAGTAGTTGTTTTGTGCTACATTAAGAGCGGTGCTGCTAATGTCTCGCGCCTCCTCAGCCTTTTGTTTAGCCTCGTCGGCAGTGGCAGCTTTAACCTTCTCAGCTTCGAGATCGATCTCCAAGGACTCGCTTTTCTCAATTTGCTCCCGCAAGCGACGCTTCAGCTCAGCGATCTCGACGTCCTTAGCAGACAAATCCTTGTCTCGGCCAGACAATTGCGCCTTTACCTCAGCCAATTCGGCCTTCAGGGGATGAAAGACTCGGTTAACATACTAAACGAAAGTATTTAACAGAATTTAAGAAGTTTTTCAAACCTCAGCCTGCTCTTTAGCAGCTTGCGCAGCTTGCGCATCCTCCACTTTCGCCGTCAACATAGCAACCTTAGCTTCAAGGTCGACTATTTTATTGCGAGCCGCAGCCGCGCGCTCGTTGTCTTTCTCACAGATGCGTTTGAACTCAGCCTTCTCTTTCGACAACTGCTGTTCAGCAGCTTGAAGTTTGCTTCTCAAGCCCTCGCGCCCCCACTCTTCGGATTTCCGATCGGCCTCGAACTTTGCCCTCTCTTCGTCAAAGGCAGTCCTAGATTTTTCCAACTCAGTGGCACGCCTTAGAATCCGATCGCGGTATTTCTCCCAATCATCCCTCTCTCTAACCAGGGTTCGCCATTCCCGAACAATCTCCTGGTTAGCAGCACGGGTGTTGGCTTCGCCAACAACATACGCATGATATAAACCGCTATGGGTGCGCGCTCTTTGGCGATCAACCTCACCTGGAGGAATGGAGTTTAGCAACCAATCGCGGCAAGGCGCGAATTCTTGGAAGGTATCCTTTTGCTTTAAGGACCATGGCGGGTGGTGCGGAGCGTCACCACGGCTCTCTTCCGTGTAAGACTTGTAATAAATATCCCCCACAGTATCACGGGGGCCTATCGGAGAGCGCGGCGGCGCACCTTGCTTTACACCGCCCGAACCAGAAGCGGGACCTTTCCCAGTAGAAATCCCAACAGACTTGTCAGCAGCAGATTTCTCCTTCTCTTTCTCCTGCTCAGCCAGTCTCTTCTTCTCCTGCTCAGCTAGCTTTTTCTTCTCCTGCTCAGCTAGCCTGTTTTTCTCCTGCTCAGCTAGTTTTTTCTTCTCCTGCTCAGCTAGCCTGTTTTTCTCCTGCTCAACCAACCTTTTCTTCTCAGCCTCAGTCTTCTTCCGTCGATCTTCATCAGCTTCGGCTTTCCTACGCATCTCATCAGCCTTCCTTTTCTCTTCTTCAGACGCACTTTTCTCTGTCGCGCCAGCTTTCCCCTTCTCGACCTCGACAGCATGCTTGGCCTTATCAGACTCCACCATTTTGAGGGGCTTACCAGTAACCTTCGGCCTCTTGTGCACCGGCTCTACCGAATCCAGGAATACCACACCCTTCTCTGGGGCCGTCTTCTTAACCTCTGCAAAAACAACGTGTCAAAAAGAGCGAAGGTAACAGAATAACGTAACTAAAGAACTAACCCGGAGAAACTTTGTAAAGCGAGCGCAAGTTGCTCCGCTTCCCAATCAAGGGAACCTCACCAGCTCCGGGCGCAGTTGAGACACCAGCTGTAGTTTCGCTTCTAACTCTTTTTCTGCTGATCAACTTTTCAGCAGCCTCCTCTTCTTCTTCCTCTTCCTCCTCATGCGAAACAGAGGAAGGAGTAGCGCCAGCGTCCGGGTTGCGAGAACCCGCGCTCCCTGAGCCACCAGTTCCAGTCTTTTTTCCGCCTGCGCGCGACAAACCTTCAAGTGAGTCACTAACAATCACGAAATCTCTCAAGTCACTCTGACGGAGGCGAAAAATACCTTTATCCACAGGACCAGTGGTTGCGCGACTACCCCCAGCACCCTTGCTGGTCACCTCAGCATCCTTCTTCTTCACTGGTTTTTTCTTCTTCTTCTCTTCTGGGTCAATACCCGAGTCGCGCAACACACCTGCAAAGACGTTAGACCACGAACTTAGCTCTCCGTTCGAAGACCCTACAGACTCCTCGCTGGAAAGATAGACAACCTCTTTCCCAGCAGAAGTCACAGAGCGCAAAGGACGAGGGTTCGGTATGTGCGCACCTTCGTTTGCAGTAGGCGGCGAGGCGAACGCATCAGCAACAGGATACATAAAGTTATCCTTTATTTGGTTATACCAATATTGTTCTCCGTCTTGAAGCGGGCGCACGCCCATCTTACCGGCAAAAGTGTCGAAGGCAGCTTGATACAAACGCGCCTCTACAAGATAAATCGTATAAAAAAACATGCAAGCTGCGAAAGAGCAATGAACATAAAGTTAATTACGAACCTCGGTCATCAATCATTAAGATAGGAACTTCCTTGCTATCAGGCAGCCACTGATCGCTCATCCGCGCCGCTACCAAGACATTCTCCCCAAACACTCGGTTTGGGGTGGCAGTAAGCTCCCGATACCAAACCTCAGTCTTGGGGATCGCCAAGTCTTCCTTCACGATCGCTTCAGTCCAAGCGCGAAACGTCATGGGTATCGGAATTACCTCCTCCCGAATATAGAAAAACTTTGGCTTCCAGTCATGGAAACTCTTGGGAGGGTTTAACAGTATCTTCTTCGCCGCGCCTCGGCTGGCGAAGGAATAAAAACCCATGTTCCTCTGAAGTTGGTAGAAAACCCGGAATTTATCGACAGTTGGCTCGATGCCATGAGCCCAGCACAGGAACTCGAAATGTCGAACCCGAACCATGCCGGGTGGGCTCATTTGAGATATATGGAACCCATAATACTGAAGAATAAGAGCCATGAAGTTCGTCGCCGGCAACCGGAAATTGCCCTGATGAAAGAAGTCTTCGAACAAAGTGATGTACCCCGGTGGTGCATCAGCGGCCGTCTGGTGCTGGTCGGGGTACCGGGCATCCCACTCCGGTGGGAACCGGAAACTACGTGAAAGCTGTTCAAAAAGCCCTAAATCCCACCGGAGAACAGGCACAGGACCTTCCTCTCCGGGATTATCTTCATGTTGTTCTTCAGCCATCGATAGATAGACAAAGGTCTTGAATATTCTGGAGACAAGCTTGATAATCTGCTACGATGTTCTTCAAGAACTTGAAGATCTGCTCTAACCGTGTTCTTCAAACTTTGAAGATTCAAAGAAGTTGAGAGGAGATAAAAGGAATAGTAGAAGAGATAAGTGATAAAACCTCACATCTCTTCGGATATATATACCCATCGCATTTAATGCGATGGGTTATCGTGCCGAGGTCGCCGCAAGCAAGGCCAACCAGAAAGCGCCACGTAAGGCGTGTTTCCCGGAGTGACAGTTACCACGCGCGCGTGGGCCTCACTCTCCGGACGAAAAGCTGAACCGTCAGCAACAAGTTGATGACAACCGTCAGGGGTCAACTCAGTCGTCACCAACCACGACTTTTGCACCAACCTGTCAGAAAATTCGAATTTCGAGGTTTTTCCCGCCCAAAATCATTAGAAACTTCATGTTCAAGCTAACAACAAAGCTAGCAACAAGCCTGGTAGCCGCGCCGTAGTAACCAACAACTTACACGCGCGCCGTCTACCAGAGCCAAAAGCATTATTCTACTTTATTTTCTTAAGTCCAGAGCTCCAACCACTTGCCTTGCGCATGGTGCAGCACTGGACTGGGGGGACTTGAAGGGGTATGGTCCCAAAAAGCTGCGCAACCCCCTGTAAGGTCGCGCGGGACCATACTCCTTACTCTACAATTTTCTTGATTGCCAACCTCGCGCGGGCTACAACATATCTGTGTAACGCGGCGCGAGGTCCACATAAGAGTAAACTCCAGTTAGCAACACTTAGCATTCTAAAAAGAACATCTGAAAGCCCATGCCTCGCGCATGATAATAACGTGCTCAACAAGAATCGTGCGTGACTACAGCGCAAGGCCTTTCCAGATAGTACACAAGGTACAAGTGGCAGAATAAAAGAGCCAATCAGGGTCCTTCTGTTCCTGCGCAATCGTGCTCTACGATCGTCTGACATGCAGGAGACAAAAAGTACTTAAGGACGCCTATGTGGCACCAATCACAGGGCAGAGACAACTGCCCCATGATCTCCACTTACCTGCTGATGGCAGAAGGGCGACCAGGCCGACAACAGTGACACGTGGCTCCAATCACGTTGCGCCAACTCCATAAAGCTCCTAGAAGCCGCTAACGGTCGATACCAGAGAGACAAGGAGCATATCCTCCTTGTTGTCGCCTTCCGGCCCAAGGCCCATCAGCCCACACCCTCTTACACCTCTCCGGCTATAAATAGAGACCTTCACTTCACAGGTTAATTCATTCCATTCCCTCTACTCTCACTTAATACTTAATTCTCTCCCAAAAGCAGTCGCTTATTCTCACGCCGGAGCCCGGTTAAGAGGGAAACCCCCACATTCCCCTCTTAATGAGTAACGATGTTTTGTTTTGCAGATAAACCACGGTCATTAGGAGCTCGGGAAATATCAAGAAGATTAACCATCATGGTAGAAACATAAACCAAACTGATTAGTCCCATAATTAGTTCCGTGTTTCTTCACTATTCAAAAAGGGGTAGCGGCGCAGCTTGTTGCACGTTTACCAACTATCTCAATGTAAACTATTATTTTATTGTAGTTATAAAAGTATAATTATTAATGACTGAATTAACAAATAATGGATCCATGAAAGTTTACGCTTAAAATGGTTTGATTAATGTCATTTTAAATAAATTTATAAACAAAAGCGGAACCACAGGGTGTGCAAGAGGGTTCATTGACCTTCCAGATCACCGAAACTAGTTGGATTTTCAAATATAAATTTTGAGTTTTTTCTTAATAAAAACATGAGTTAAACTCTCTAATTATAACCAATAAAGAAAAAAAACCTTATTGCGATTTCCATGCTAAAACGTTTTCATTTCACTATTGCTCATAAAACCTAGGTGATTAAGTTTGTAATTTATACAAAGTGCACCAAGTGAACAATGTATACCAACAATATGTGTAATTATATATTATATTATATTATATAAGATAACAATTGTACGTTGGATGAACAGTAACTTGATTCGTGCTTATTTTTATGTATGTGTTCAAATGGTTTACGTTTTGACGTAAATTTTGTTTGGAAACACGTCGAGTCAAATATAGTACGTTTTCATTAAACGCTATAAATTCGAGTCGCTTTACGTTTCGATACCACTGCAACGTGCCGTATCTATTTTCTTACATGCTTATTTTTTATGCATACGTCAGTATAAATTCAAGTTGGTTTATGATTCGACGTAATTTTTCTTCGAAAATATGTGTCAAATATAATTCGTTTTCCTTCTTATTTTTATGTACGTTTTCAGCGGATGGTCTACGTTTTAACGTAAATTACAATTAGAAAATTATGTGGATAGTGCTTTTATCCTATTGGTTTTTTTTCTGTCTTTCTTGATTTTCTTTTCGGGAATTTATTATTTTTATTTTTTAAATTTTCTATATGTTTAGTGTTTTAGTTTTAACTTACTTCTCTTTAAAGTTATATTTAAGATAACATTTACGTTTCCATTTACAATTTATTTAAAATCCTTCCATCTCGCTGTTCAATTTAAATTTATTTTTATGGTTTTCAGTCAATATAAAACTTGTGTCAATATTCTTTGGAGCATATTTCTTTTGATTGTTTATTGAACGAAAATGGATATCGACCGAAACCTCACAGCGTAGTGCGAGTAATGTTACTAGTTAACCCATATGTGTAAGATACTTATAGACAACATAAAGTGTTAGGCTTTTTGGGAGATAATGAGGTTCATGAGATGATTATGCTTTATATGCATTTCTGACTAAACATTGACCGCCACTTTTTACTTTTCGTTTCACGCGTTTCCCAATGTCAACGTCCATTTGAACACTATAATAATTCATAAAATATATAGAGCAAATGAGAGTCATTTACAAAGACAACTGATACATTACACAAATACGTAGATAATTGGAATTGAAATTCCCATACTTTACCTGTTTAATAAACAAATTGTATTTGGATTGATCTTTTAACAACTTTAATTAAATGGCTTATTTTTAATCCATCTATTAAACTTGTTTGACACATTTACAAGTTGATTACACCTTCTCTTTATAACGACACTTAATCCTAAACCAGGGGCGGATCTACCATGTAGCGGGGGGCAACGCCCGCTACGGCTTGGCGCGGAAAAATTTGAAAAAATTAGTGTAAATTTTGGAAAAATTTGAGGTTTTTTCGATTTCGTTACGGCTTATTTATAAAACGTTACGGCTTGGCGGATTTTCTAGATCCGCCACTGTCCTAAACTACTCCTTTTAACCACCTATACCTATTGTTGAGTTAATTTTTAAAGGCTTATGGGTTTAAATATTTAGGTATTTAGGCTCATTGATGTCGTCATGGCGACATATAAGACTATCCGGCCGGCCTAACTTAATGTTTTATAATCCATGGTTAGTTTATTTGTGAACAAGTTACAAACTCTAATCTTGTTTTATATATACCTATGATGTAATTGTATTGTTTGAACACTTAATAAAAGATAAACCCTAGTTGTAACATGTGGACGTAGGTTGCCTTGACCGAACCATGTTATATTCTCATGATGTAATTGAGAAGTGTCGGAAGCCACCATAGAATGACATATAAAAAGTTACGGACGTATAAAAAGATACGGACGTTTAAAAATGAAGAGAAATTAACATGTGACTTGCACGCGCATGTTCCTTGACATATGAGAAACAAGTGCTGATTTTTTTCGCGGATGCATATTTCTCCTCACTTGGGCCCTTCTTGAACACATGTCATTCTATGGTGACTTCCGACACTTCTCACAATATACTTAATTTGTTGGTTGTAACGTTACGTATATAATTATGTGATCACGTGTTTCATCAATGTCTATGTCAATCTGTTGTGTTTCCCACTGCATCGTACGGGTACCCTCTAATGTGTGTATGCGTGTGTGTATATATATATATATATATATGTATATGTATATATTAATAGTTGGCTATTCTAAAAGGTTTGGTTTAGAAGCACACTTTAAAGCAAGTCATCGAAATTGGAAGGAAGAAAAGATGATGATCATAAAAAGTGCCTTTTGGCAACGCACGCTCTCCCTTCACTTCCCCTTTACGCTACTTTTTAGTAACTCGATTAACAAAAAAGTAAAGGTATTTAGTTTTATTTGATTGTTACTAATATTTAAAATTATATTATCTGTCATCACTATGAAGTGGGAAGTGATGTGGCCTTGTAATTCAAAAAGAATAATCAAACAATTAAAATCAAAAGATTTGTTCCTGATGTGTATTCACATTTAAGTATTTAACTAATAATATTGATTTGTTTTCATATAATCCAAAGTCACACATATGTTTTCTAAAGGCAACTTTTATAACCAAACTCATTCGGTTTGTAAAAAAATTAGCAGGAGAAGAAAAAATCAAACGTTACAAGGCCAAATGGATTTTTCATCCACTCGGTCCATACAATCTTTCATCTGTTTAAGCAATTAGAAAACCATAAATAGGATAACGAAACAATTGAATCAAATAAGTACTACTTCTTTGGATGTTTGGAGCCGAACACAACTTTCTTCCTAGATCTCCAGATAAACCACCATGAAGTGAACAGAACTGTTTCTAGCACCTTTTTCGTTTCTCTAAACAATATGGTCGGATCTAGCGAAGCAATCAGCTTTTGCGAGAATTTGAAAACTGGCATTTGCAAGTCAAGTCAACGACCTACACCATACCACACCTTGTAAGATTAAATACATTATGATATAATATTTAATCTATAGCCATTATAATCATTTACATTATATAGATCAAAATATATAATAACCTATTAAATAATTAGTTGGTAATTGTTGATGGACCATATTACCCTTATTAACTAATTAGGGTTTCCTCCTGGGTGCTTATATAAGGAGAATTATGTGGAGGTTAAAGGGTTACTCAGTTACACAATCATACACACCCCATAAGATCATAACATCATAATTCGACCTCCATCTCCTACAACCGAATCCCCTATTCGGTTTTCTTAGCCACCATCATCAGTTAGCATCCTAAGGAGGAACCAGACCAAGATGACAATCATGTCAAACCTTATTGCTGCGTCTCCATCTGGATTCTCTGCTAGCCTGTGCTGATGCAATCAAATGTATGTTCTATTGTTTTCCCTCATGTATAAACAGAACTGAACCAACATGTGGTATCAGAGCATATGTTGATTAGTCAGTTCTGTTTTCGTATCCATTATTCTGGGATTGAAATCTGGAAATCAGTTTTTTTTAAACTTAATAAAATCACAGCCTGTTTTCGAGTTCTTTAATGTCACCGAAATCACTGTTAATTCGGAAAGGGACGGTAAATCATGTAACTCGAAACCAATATGGGTATATTAATGTCCGAAATCTATATATAAAATCTTAAAATTCAGTTTTCGGAACCCAGAATTATGTTTAATGTTTTTTAGGGTTCATAATGTTCTTAGTGAAAATTCGAAATTTCCCTTATGTTTTGGAATGTGTTTTGAATTGTGGAATGTTTTTCCTAATTTGATCTAATTTTATCTAATAAAGTTTTCGAAATCTGTTAATGGGATATAAAGATTATGATTTACGAAATTTCTGATAAAATTAAATCAATGTTATAATAGGAAACTCTATCACAATTCTTAAATTTCGAATTTTCAGTTATGTTTCCACATTCACAGCTGTTAACAGGAAGTTTCGAGACCATCAGATTACGACTCGAGACCATCAGTCTCGACTCGAGACAACAAGGTCTCGACTCGAAATCATCAGGCCATTAAACCTTCACAACTCGAGACAGAGGTCTCGACTCGAGACCATTAGATCTCGACTCGAGACCATTAGATCAGGAATCGAGACCATTAGATCAGGAATCGAGACCATTAGATCATGAATCGAAGACCATTAGATCATGACTCGAGACAAAGGTCTCGACTCGAGACCATAAGGTCTCGACTCGAGACCATAAGGTCATAACTCGAGACAAAGGTCTCGACTCGAGACAACAAGGCTGTGACTCGAAACCTCATTATTTTAAGCTGTTTAATGTGAACTAAAAATGTTTGCTATTAAATAACTCGAAACCTCATTATTTTGCTATTAGATCATGAATCGAAGACCATTAGATCATGACTCGAGACAAAGGTCTCGACTCGAGACCATAAGGTCTCGACTTGAGACCATAAGGTCATAACTCGAGACAAAGTTCGATCTGCGCTAACGGGTGGTTTGCTATTAAATAATTGGTTTTTGTAAATATTTAGTTAATTAATAAGGATCAAATAATGTTTTACAAAACCAAAATAGCTTAACTTGAATGAGTTTTTGATGTATCATTTCTGGCCAAAGCTGACTTGATACATCTACTTATCGTTCAAGTATTACGAAAGCTATGTTAAGTATGCATCATAAGCATGAATGTCTTAATTTCTGGCCAAAGCTGATTTAATTCATTCATAGATGGCATACTTAACGAGTGCATAACTAAAGTGTTTGTCTCAATTTTTGGCCAAAGCTGATTTGTTACAACCACTTTGCACATATGCTTAAATGATTACACTTCTGGCCAAAGCTGTTTTGTCTTCGTTTAAGTAGAATTTTTAGCTAAGTCTATTATTTTGATGTTAGTAATAGACATATCACAACCTCTTCACACAATGATCCTTATATTAATGATCATTAATTAATTTTTTATGATCATTTCGTCTGCCTTATTCTTAGTACCCATAATTTTTACTCACTATAATTTTCTTCTATAAGTCTATATCTCATCCACTCTAATTCCTAAATCTAATATGTTTTGCTTAAAGTTTCTATAAGAATTAGCTCTTAAATTAAATCCTTGATTATCTCTTAAGACACGATAATTCTATTGCTCTCTTCTGATAAAGCACTACAGAAGAAAAGTAGAGCATGATGATTAGGATAAATCGAACATGATGTCTCTTATGATAATCAAGAATAAGTGCTGTCACTAAAAGGTTATTCCAGATTAAGTCTTTCCTAAGACAAATCTATAATTGTGGAATAATCACTAGAACTCCTAAGATGCATGCCTTCATTTAAATTATAAATTATAAAGCTAAGTGGTATATGTGAATACATAATAATGTACAATACCATGACCCATAAAGTTAAGGGCTTACGCATGGAAATAAGTACATTTTTCCAGTACATTACATACTAAGATTTTCACTAGTACAATGTGATGCCTTATAGATCAACTATTACACTCAAAAGTACCGAAGTATAACGAGTGTGTTGATAAGCAACATATGTACAAAGAAACAAATGTTTGAAGCTGGAAAATAAGTTGGTACTCACCTTAGAACCACTTAAACTTTAAAAGAGGATTGTTCTAAGGTCCATAGATAAAAATACAAGTACAAAATCCCAACTCTAAGGTTCTTCAAGGGAAAATCTCACTGCATAATTATGCCATTAGACTAGGCATAAGCAACGAGACTATCCATTATTCCAAAGAACAGTTGGATAAGTTAATTAGGTAGTCACTTACTAATGATATTTAAGTCTGTTAATTTTTTAATATTCCAATTAACACATGATTAGTTGACTCTAGTTCCATACGCTTCCTTACCAGAACTCGACAAATAACTAACATGAGAGTTAGTGACAAAATTAGATGTTAAGGCTATAAGAACCATAATAAGCAATCTTTTAACAAAGCTTTTCGATACCTTACATATTCTGAAGATTAATCAGAATACAGTATCATTACTTAGGCTATGTCATGAAGGTTGTGAGGTTTGCATAGTCAACATAAAGTCACACTTATCTTAAACTCTCATCTTATTTGTTCTAAATATCTGGATTGAAACATTACTATGATGAAACTAGATGATACCTTACATTTTTCACAACTTTTATCATCATGAAAATGGGAATTTGACAAAAGGAAAATGAGACTTATAAATTTCATCCATTATAACTGAAATTCATGAGAAATCATGGCATGGTTAATGAGGATGATTATTCATCTAATCTCATTTTAAGTGATTTTAAATCATGACGTTATAGCCCTAATTATTACTTGGCTTAAGGAATAAGTATGGGTCCATCATAAGTCATTCATTGACATTCGTGGAACTTATTCCAAATGGAATATTCAGACATAATTCATTTATCATTTAAAAGGCTATCAATTTGTATCTAAATTTTGTCGCATATGGCTCACGATCTTAGAAGAAATCTATTCATATATATATACTTAATAAGATTTCTATTAGATATGTCCCTAAAGTTTCTTATGATATCTGGACATTAAAGAAATCAACTAAAGTCTAACGTATATGTGATAGGTTCCCACGTCACGTACCTCATTGAAACTTCTCTTGTAGCATTTCTAGATATATCAAAGATCAGTGGGAGCATTAAGTGTCTTAATAATAACTTGCAATAGTTGCAAGAGGTGGGGGAGTGAAAATTTTACATTACCTAAATTTGCACCTCTTGTACAAGACACCGCTCCATCACGACACTGTTCTATCATAACTTGTCTCCTTAAAAATCTAATGCTACTCTTACAAAAGTTTCATTGTTGCTTAATTGTGGGCACACTTAGATTTCTTACCTAAACTAACATAATCCTCAACAAGAGAAACTACAACGACTGACGTCATTAACTTGTTTCTCTATTAGAATTAGTAGGTCGTTAAGTATTGACCCTAAGCATGCTGAGTTCCTAAAGATTCCTAAGGTTAGTGGGAGCAGTCAAAGTCCTTATCATGATTTACAAGGAATACAAGAGGCGGGGGGAAGAGTGTCATTAAATTTCACTCTGAATTTAACTCCGATTACACCTCTTGTACACCATACTGCACCAACTCTTACAAACTTAGAATCCTGAAAATGATAGCAACCTAACCAAGAGCTAATCCATAAAACTGAAACTTCTAATCAACCCAATAATCAACTCAGGAGGTCATCTAGGTTTAAAGGCCTACTAACTTTGATGATTACATAACCTCCCTAATTGAAGTTGAAACGGATTTTGGAAATGTTTACTATCTCTTCAAATTAAGCCATTAGTGTCAATTAATCTTCTAAATGGAATAAAACTGTTTTCTAATAAAACTGATTTTATGTGTTCGTATAACGTTTGGGATTTGATTGAATTACCTAAGAGTATTCATAACTAAACCAAATCCTAATATAAACGTTAAGACACTAAGAAACATGATTAATTGTCAAAGGTTATACTTAGGAAGAGATAAATTATCAAAGTTTTCTTTGAGGATCATCACTGTTCTAGTAGCTTATAATAGTTTAAGGCTACATTAGATGAACATTAAAAACAATTTTCCATAACAAACTGGCTGACACATTTACATGTTCATAAGACAACCTGAAAGTTCTAAACTTATGGTTAAAGAACAGTTTGTTTATAAGTCAATAAAATCCATGTATGGGTTAATGCAAACATTATAATGTGATGAAAAGCTAACGTAATTATTTTCATCAAGAATCAAGTGGATTAATGTACCTACCTCAAAATGAGTGGGAGCAACTAAGATAAACTTGTCTATATAGATGATATTCTTTTGACAAGTATATGTTACATAAGTCAAAGCATTGTTAACACAAACTTTGATATAATAAATCTCAGAGATATCTCTTACGTGATTGATATCATAACATACTGAGATAGACCCAATGGGATATTAGTTCTGTTCCATAAGTTTAACATTAAATGGGTCCTTACATATGTAACAATCAATATTGCTCTCCTTCAGAGGATAATAGGATAAATGAGATTATTTTTACGCTTCATTAATTGGAAGCCTTATGTAAGTTTAAGTCTACACTCGTTTAGATATTACTCACATTGCAACACACTAGATATGTCTAGATTAATGTGAAGCATTTAAAAGAGTATTACAATATCTTTAAGAGAAACGAGAGACTACAATTTAAAGAAGAAGTGAGAATTAAAACCGATTATTACGTTAACTTTGTAATGTTCAAAGATAACAAAATGTAATTTTGGGTATATCTTTATGTTAGCAGACAAAACCTATCTCATGGAGAAGTCATAATAAACTGATAATAACAACCTAAGTTATAACGACATAATATAGTCACTAAATGTTGTTGAAAATTTATCAGTGGACTCATAAGTTTATCAACTCCATATAATTAATGTTTTGAAGACTTAGTGTGATAAAGTCAGCTACTATGACTCCTTGAACAGTAACAGTTCAAGAGGTGCTGCATTAAGTTTCGATACATAAATAATTATTCGTTTATGAACGAATTGAGGAAACTAAGTTTTGTATCGAATACATTCATGATATGCTTAAGGATCCTATAACTGAAGGGCTATTACCCATAAGTCTTATTAAGAGAGCTCAGAGACGGGTATTAATTGATGGCTATGCGCAACTGCATATCGTACTATGAATGACTAAGTATTAGTTAATTTTCCTCATCAGTTTGATTTTGTATGTCTCTAAGAATATGTCAAGCTAGCATAATGGCATATAGACAAATATAGTTACAAATCAAACAAAGGGCTTATGCGTATTTTGATCATAACGATTAGGTTTTAAATTAAGGCTATAGTATGATTAATGGGGGTCCTGAGTCGCATAATGATTCAACGGCTGTATTTTTCTGCTATAGTACTTGTTTAAGGCTAAAATGAGTGTTAACTCCTGATCAGGCTTATCTAATACTCATAGTAAATGATTACTCGGCTAAGTGGGAGAATGTAAGATTAAATACATTATGATATAATATTTAATCTATAGCCATTATAATCATTTACATTATATAGATCAAAATATATAATAACCTATTAAATAATTAGTTGGTAATTGTTGATGGACCATATTACCCTTATTAACTAATTAGGGTTTCCTCCTGGGTGCTTATATAAGGAGAATTATGTGGAGGTTAAAGGGTTACTCAGTTACACAATCATACACACCCCATAAGATCATAACATCATAATTCGACCTCCATCTCCTACAACCGAATCCCCTATTCGGTTTTCTTAGCCACCATCATCAGTTAGCATCCTAAGGAGGAACCAGACCAAGATGACAATCATGTCAAACCTTATTGCTGCGTCTCCATCTGGATTCTCTGCTAGCCTGTGCTGATGCAATCAAAGGTATGTTTTATTGTTTTCCCTCATGTATAAACAGAACTGAACCAACACACCTTAGAGGCCAGAACACAATCACACTCATGTTATTCAATCCTTCTTTTACTCATCAACGACCTTAACTCTCCAGCTATAAGTGATTATTGTTTTCTTATAAGGCTTTGTTAGGAAGAACCCGTTTTTTCCTTATTACATATTACACATTGATAAATGATGCAATGAATCACTAGTGAATACATGTACTTACGGGTAGGTATACTTATTTATTTGGCATATACATTTTATTCGTTTGTGGATACGTTATTTGTGGATTTTTAGGACATTTTAGAGCATTCACAATCAAGACCTTAAAATTATGTTAGAGAGTTTGGTTATATTATAAGAAATGGTTGTTAGTGTTTTTAAGTGATTGTGAGTGGATGAGCAAGAAAATATATAAGAATTTTAATATTTATCTGTAAATATATGGGAAAAAAATATATAGAGAGAGAAAACTTTATATTTTTTTTATATTTTTAGAAATGGTTGTTAGTAAAGGATAGAGAAAAGATAATGATAAAGGTATAAAAATATTATTTAATTGAAAAAGAAAGAGAAATAGTAGTTGTTTTTAGTGTAAATATATAGATACGGATAAAGAATTCATTGTGAATGCTCTATTAACCAGTGAAAACATTAATTTAGTAGTAAATAAAAAGGATATTAGATTTAAATAACCCTAACTTTCACCAATTATCCGATAACGCTCCCAACTTTCAATTTGTGCTCCCAACTTTCAACTTATTATCCTCAGGCACTCCCAAACTAACTGAACAATAACCCAGTTAGTTTTTTTACTGATGTGACACTTGTTGGTGACGTGGCATCTCAATTAGCTTTTGATGACGTGACAGCTGACGTAGCGTTTGACGTGGCTTTTTTATGACATGACAACTGATGTGGCACTGGTTTGATGATGTGGCAGCCAATGTCAGCAAAGCGGGTTAGTGTTGGGTTAGTTTGGGAGTGTTGTAAGAAAATAAGTTGAAAGTTAGAAGTGATGTGGTACAAATCAAAAGTTGTAAGTGTTATCGACCAACCGGTGAAAGTTAAAGTTATTTAAATCCAATATTCTTAAATAAAATATTCTTAAACGTTTAATTCAATGGAACTAACATTATCTTTGGACCGTTAGACCATGCGTAGTGGGCATGATTCACCCTTGGGCGTTTTTCGCCATGTGACAGCCCAATCAGCGATGAGGCATTATTGAACGTTTTCTAAAATGGGTGTAGTGGGGATGTGGACATTGTGGGGCATTATGTTTGTAATAAAATTAAATAAAAAAAACATCAAAAAAATTTGATTGGTTTTACAAAAATGGAAATGAATCTGATTGGTCAAACCCTTGCCCCTTTAGTGTTATTTAAAACACGCCAGACCAAAACAACTGGCCAAACACGCCCACGGGGGCGGAGGGGAGGGTGCTTTCGGGCGTTTTCGGGCGGTATTCGGGGCAAAAAACGCCCCACTACGTTCGGTGTTAGGAACTTTTTTGCAATCACTATCATAAGATATGTTAATATACAACTTTTGTATATAAGTATATCATTATATAACTTAATATAATTAAAACCATATTATTATGTGATGCAAGATTATTGCAATGTCAAACACAAGCCATTTAGATTGAAAACAAAAAGAAAAAAAAAGGATGTAGATCATGGAAATTTTTGTACGCATCAAATGGACAAGTGTATGTGTGGTCCATAGACACGATAATTTGGGGATGAAACAAAGGGTATACATCAAGAATTTAAGAGGAACATACTTGGTCAAAATCTTTAAGTATGCCTAGAGGAATAAAATAACCAAGCAAGTTGAAAAGTTCTTTAGAATTGATAGGTTATACAAGATAACTATCATTCTTGAGGCACTTTAAAACATCAAATAACATCTCGATTCCATATGGCAAAAGTCAGTTTTTGTTGTCATTTTTTAACGGTCTCAACAATTTAATTAACAATTCTTTTGCTTTATACATATCTTGTATAACATGTATACATAGTTTTGGTTATCTATTTTTTAGGGTTATTAGATTTTATCATCCCAACTATTGGCTATTGGTCGCTGCCACCCCCAAATATCACTTTAACGTCCGTCACCCCCAACTTAACACTTAGTGTGTTCTGTCACATAGTCGTTAACTGATCACTAACTTTTGATCCTGTTACTATACTTTTGGGGGTGTCATAGGGAGGTTTTAGGGATCTTAGGACACCCCAAAAGTATAGTAACATGATCAAAAGTTAGTGATCAGTAAACGACTTGGTTGACAGAACAAACTAAATGTTAAGTTGGGAGTGGTGGGCGTCAAAGTGATAATTGGGGGTGGCAACGGCCAATAACTAATAGTTAGGGGTGATAAAATCCAATAACCTTTTTTATGTTATTATTATAGTCACAAGAGACGATGTAGGTTTTTTTTCCCTATCTAAACCATCAGATTGGCTCCATTAGTAAAGCTTTATTGTGCTTATGGGCTTCAAAACATAGAATTTTAATCATTACATGTGCAATATGAGGGGGTTATTCAATGACCTAAACTCATATGTGACCATAACATATGAATACATTTATGTTTTAGTATTTGATATATATACACACACTAGGGTGAGCATGAATTACTTCTATTGTAGGTCAAAATCAAAAATATAACTCATATCTTACTTATTAGATTTTCATAATTGATAGGTTTTAGTTAATGGCGAAGCTTGAACGAAAATCAGTGGAGTCAGACTCTCAAAATCTAAATTGGTGGGAGCCGGACGGTTAACAATTCAATATTTTACACTACAAATAAATAAAAAAATTTCAATAAAACTGACACTATAAACGAAAAAAATTTTTGGTGGGGGCCAGGGCACCCCCCGCCCCAATAAAGCTTCGCCAATGGTTTTAGTTACTTTGGTTGTTGGAAAAAAGTTTATTCAGTTATCAACGGTTATTGGAATGTATTCCCTAGTGAATCTTCTACAACAATACATAATCAATGTCACAACCGAGTCTTGACTAGTATAGGAAATAAATAAAAAACATGATGTTACATCAAAATTATTTAATTATATGAAGTTGATAAAGTGTAATGTGGAGAGATTAGAGTCTTAATTCCTATTTAAGATACAAAGATTAGTCATTATTCATTAAGGTCTGGTTCATTGAATAGAAAAGCGGACAGTATACAAAACATAAGACCCCTCAAACTCTCATTCCAGATGCGCTGGCCGTTCAACAATCTATTTCAATTGTGTAAGAGAATGAATGTCAACCATAACCATATAGAGTATCAATTACAAATCTTAAAAAACGAACTAGGTCATATTATACGAAATTTTACACGAATAAATTTTCATTCAGGATCAAAAGGTAGATAGAAGTGATTTCACCCTAAGTATTAAATCATATGAATTTAAAATGTGACTTAATGATAATAAAGTGTTTATATGAATTTAAAATGTGATTTAATGATAATAAAGTGTTTATTTTCTTATTTGTAAAGATAGAAATGATTAGTATAAAGGTTGGATGAATGATAAAATGAGGGGTGTGAAATGAAAATACAGGAGTCAGAGAGAGAGATTCATTCTCAGCTTTTGGCAATAAATGTGTCCGCCATCTGCCATGTTGTACTTTATGGTGTTTGAGTTGTTCCATTGACTTTTAAAATGACAATTATACCACTGCCTTCTATGTATAAATGTCAAAAATACACCAAGGGAACAATAAAGTACAAAAATAATTTAGGGACAGATGGTTACCACAATAATGTATATTGGGTCCTTTTTATTTTAAAGATGCATGTATTATTTTATTTTGATACTTTATCAGTCATCTTAAGTAACTTCAAAAGATATTCAAAATACAAAGTCAAATTGTATACTAATAATAAATCAACTGAATGAACAGTGTTTTTTACCTTTTTTTTATATATGTTATTTAGTGGTTTTTTACATGTGTTATGTCGTTAATCTTTTTTATATGTGTTATTTAGTTGTTTTTTACATGTGTTATGTGGTTCTTTTATATATCTTAGACCGTGGTGTATGGTGGGGCGTGAGTTGGGGGCATGGTGCGACACGTGGAGCATAGGGCACCCAACACCAAAAGCCAATTCCAAAGGGGTATGGTGGACTAATAATAAATCAACTGAATGAACAGTGTTTTTTACCTTTTTTTTATATATGTTATTTAGTGGTTTTTTACATGTGTTATGTCGTTAATCTTTTTTATATGTGTTATTTAGTTGTTTTTTACATGTGTTATGTGGTTCTTTTATATATCTTAGACCGTGGTGTATGGTGGGGCGTGAGTTGGGGGCATGGTGCGACACGTGGAGCATAGGGCACCCAACACCAAAAGCCAATTCCAAAGGGGTATGGTGGAGCGTGACTGAGGTGGCGTGAAAAAAAAAAACAATTTCAAAGGGCTAGTACTCTTGGCCAACGAGGTTCCGTCATGTCATGTTCGTAGCCCCGCCTAACGCCCAGGCTGAAACCCCCGCCCAAGGGGCCATGCCGAAACCCAAGCCCACCCGGGGTGGCGACGTGGGCGTTTGTACCCAACCCACGCCCCATACCCATAGTCTTATGTAACTTGCGTTTGTTTTTTATCAATGCAATTCATGTGTCAGTATTTTTTGATCATATCAAGATTTTTTTTCTCTATGGGTTGCTGTAATGAGTGTAGGTGACGTAACAAAGCAAACCGATACCGATCAAATTCCCGCTGTGTTGGTATATTTTTAGTCATATACTAATAATAAAGAATAATAAATCAACTGAATGAACAGTGTTTTTTACCTTTTTTTTATATGTGTTATTTAGTGGTTTTTTACATGTGTTATGTCGTTAATCTTTTTTATATGTGTTATTTAGTAGTTTTTTACATGTGTTATGTGGTTCTTTTATATATCTTAGACCGTGGTGTATGGTGGGGCGTGAGTTGGGGGCATGGTGCGACACGTGGAGCATGGGGCACCCAATACCAAAAGCCAATTCCAAAGGGGTATGGTGGAGCGTGACTGAGGTGGCGTGGAAAAAAACAATTTCAAAGGGCTATTACCCTTGGCCAACGAGGTTCCGTCATGTCATGTTCGTAGCCCCGCCTAACGCCCAGGCTGAAACCCCCGCCCAAGGGGCCATGCCGAAACCCAAGCCCACCCGGGGTGGCGACGTGGGCGTTTGTACCCAACCCACGCCCCAACCCCCGCCCCATACCCATAGTCTTATGTAACTTGCGTTTGTTTTTTATCGATGCAATTCATGTGTCAGTATTTTTTGATCATATCAAGATTTTTTTTCTCTATGGGTTGCTGTAATGAGTGTAGGTGACGTAACAAAGTAAACCGATACCGATCAAATTCCCGATGTGTTGGTATATTTTTAGTCATATCATGATTTTTTTCTATTGGTTGCTATAACGAGTGTCAGTACCGTAATTAAACGAACTGATACCCACCCACCGCGCAACGCGCGGATTTAATAACACTAGTTAGTTTAATATATTACATGCATATGTAGGGGTTAGTTAACGTACACTGTTCCTTAACATATAATATGTACGCTGGAAAATTACCCACGTTATAAAACTCAAAAACCCTAATCATGCATGTTGAAAACCATAATCATGTATGTTGAAACTCATAATCACGCATGAACATAATCACGCATGTACAAAATCAGAAATCACGCATTGGGCAAAAACCCTAATCACGCATGTTATAAAACTAATCACGCACAGGGGCGCAAGATAAGTGGGGCGGGAGGCCCCCCCCCCCCCCCCCGAATTTTTCGCTCAGTAGTGTTATATATGTAGTTTTCGTATAGAAAGTTTTGGGTATATATGTTTTTGCCCCCCCCCCCCCCCCCCCCCCCCCCCCCCCCCCCGGTTCTATAGAAATTTTTTGGTATATACGTTTTCGCCCCCTGTTTTCGAGGGCAAGCTTCGCCACTGATCACGCATGTTATATTTCCCCATCGTACGTTAACCCAGATTGTACAATACACTTTCTCTATATATCTATATATTGAGCGTTTAATATAGAACCAAGATTAACTATAAGACTGTGATAACTGCATAAAACTCTTACTTATTTGTTTTCTTTCTCCTACTAGATTATAAAAGCATCATATCACATACAACTGTATTATAGATTCTTAATTTTCAGTTTAAAAACGGTTTTGTATCCAACACACAAGGAAACTTAGTTTTAAATTTCCTAGTCAATGGAGGAACAATTCAAAAGCTAAATTTAATGTGCAACAAGTGTATGACGCAACTGTAAGGAAAGTGACAAGTAGTAAACTCCGCGTGAAAATAATGGGATGTAAATTTGTGTTGAAAGTTTGAACAAAAAGTCAATGACTAGCAAGTTTGACTTTCAATATTTACGAACAAGTGGACAACAACATTTCCATTGTGAACGAAAAATACCTGTAACGTTTCAACTTTTAGTTAACCTTTGATAAGATAGTGTTTGAATTTTGAGGTCTATTTTTCTTGATTCTTCAAGCAAATTGAGGGTTATTTTCTGGAATATACCCCACCATGCAATGATAATGGAAGAACCATGCATGATTCAAATATACCCCTTTGGAGCATGTTATTAAGGTCAAACTTTGAAGCAAAGGATAAACACAAAATGACTCAACACCCCCCCCCCCCCCCCTCCCTACCCACCCCACCCCCACCTTTTGGAAGAACGGTTTGCTAACTAAGGTTCTTCATGAACTCAAAAGCAAGTAACCTTTAAACCAACCATCCCCTTTTTACAATGTGAAAGCTACAAAAGAAAATAAAAGTGGCTTTACTTTTTGGTGGAAAGATACATTTAAGGAAAATGAGGTTTATATAGTCTATACTTGTTCACAATTGTTTGGTACACAAGTCCTTTTTAAACAATTTTCTTTTAAATAATTGTAATATAAATATTGTTGAAAACTCCATCTATACATATATATATTTTTGTAAATTAAACTTCATAAAAACGCAACACCAACCTCAAATCGAGGAGGCCACAAACACAAAACCTAAAAATTAACACCATTCTTCCCACGATATGGTTTTGTTTTTAGATCTACATTTGAACCTTAAATACCCGACTGACTTAACCTCACCTAATATATCTTCGATCTTTATACTCTTGTTATTAAATATTGACTCCGTTTCTAGCCCTCAAAATGCTCCAACAACTGATCCTGAAGATACCTTTTAGAGCTTCCTTTTGAAGACCTTTTAAACCAACATGCTCGTGAATCTCCAGAAGGTCTCTAAACAAAAATAAAAATAATTGTTCTAATGTAGAGTTAGCAAAACAAATCATTTTCGCTAGATTAAATACTCCTGAAGATACCTTTTAGAGCTTCCTTTTGAAGACCTTTTAAACCAACATGCTCGTGAATCTCCAGAAGGTCTCTAAACAAAAATAAAAATAATTGTTCTAATGTAGAGTTAGCAAAACAAATCATTTTCGCTAGATTAATAACTCCTGAAGATACCTTTTAGAGCTTCCTTTTGAAGACCTTTTAAACCAACATGCTCGTGAATCTCCAGAAGGTCTCTAAACAAAAATAAAAATAATTGTTCTAATGTAGAGTTAGCAAAACAAATCATTTTCGCTAGATTAATAACTATTTTTGTATGTGAGACATAATTAATAATGTATAGTTTTGTGTTGTTAATGATAAGAAATGAAACTTGAAAGAAGTAATTTTTTCAAATGGAACCTGAAAGATGTAAATGAGTAGATGAGTAAATAGTTTCTCATGTATGTAGGACTGCTCAAATAGTTCACGACTCGTAACTCACAAAACCAATAAAGTTTGTTCTTCGGTTTGTAAGCGAAAACATACCATACCATACCTTGTTCTACTTACAAAAATTTAACCCGGTAAACTCGATTACTTTATGTTGAACATGAGGGCTAAATTTAATCCCATCAAATATCATCTATTTATTTCTTGATAACGAATCGGTTGACATTTGTTACGAAAATGACCATCAAATTTGTAATAACAAGTTGTGATAATAGTCCTTATCTACAATCTCCACCTTGCTAATAGAGTTTGCCCTATGGTGCACGTAACACTATTTGGCCAGTTTAGTTGTTTAGTCGGCATCAACCTCATTTTCACTTAATAATAAACGTCTTATTTTGTATCAAAATATGTAAATATAAAGGTAAAATGATACCAAGAATGAGACTACTATGACGAGGGAACGCACCACTAGCTTTCATATATACTTAATTGTGGGGTGTTTTTAGTAAACGATTGGGTGAGACATGCTAAACTTCCACCTCATATATATTTTTTTTCATGAAAACTAGAATTTTACGTCTACGAACATCTCTAATGCATCTAGTTTCAAACATATTCAAGCGTGTTACATTAACTACAATATTAAATTTTCACCATACAGGGTTGTCACCGAGATTTCGGATGCATGTGACGAGTAATACAGACCCTTAAAATAGAAACTTATATATATAAATAAAACTCACTAGCTTGGGCTCGGCTTGAAGTCTACCCGATTCGAACCTTGTACCGACGGGATTACTTAAAACCTAAAAGTAAAAGTAATATAGATATATGTATAAAGTTTTTAAAAAATGAGGCCCTATAAGAGGGAGGAAAAGTGAAAAAAAAAACGTGGAGTTGTCAAGTTTTGAATTAAGAAACTACTCATCTGTGTAATAAAAAGGGTCAAACCCATTATTCTATACTACTTTTATGACTAACTATCGGATATAGGGGCTGTTTGGTAGCCTCTGAATGGTCATTAAGAGGCTACCTCTTAATGGAACCATTAAGAATTTTAGCAATGAGAAGGTAGAAGAATGTGACATGTGATGATTTACCATTCAGATGTTACCTCTTAACCATTCAGACTTGAGGTTACCTCTTATTCTTTCAGAGGTTTTAAACCATTAAGAGGTAGCATCTGAATGATCATTAAGAGGCTACCAAACAGCCCCATAGTAATTAAAAAAATGTATATATAAAACGAGGAAAAAAACTTTGGCCCCTCAAAATGTTGGGTCTTGTGTGGTTGCCTACATGACATTCTCTGGGCCGGCCCTGCCACCCATATATCAAACACACCAATTTGGATAATATATAATGTTTGTGTTTAGAGGGCCTCATCAGCGACCTGTTGCTTGCGTTTGGAATTTTGGACGAGAAACCTGATGCTCTAGTGTCATCATCCAAAACCGACGCCAAATACACACCATGTACCCAATGGAGCAGCTCTAAGCTTAAGATCGTATCACGTTCTTCGTATAGATATATACAAAAACACATACGCACACATAGAGAAAGAGAAACAATTAGTACAAAACCAATTTTAAGTAGAGAATTGTGATAACCACAAAAATACTTGTATTTGCTAATTTAAATATTATATATAAGTTGGTTAGGTAATCGTCTAAGCACTCAGTTTCACTCCCCAGTACATCTAATTACTCAAATACTAAATACAATTGCTTATTACGATACTCGCGGTTCTTTACTTACAAATGGTTATGTACTAATCATGCACGCGTAAACACACATTCATACATTATATGTGTGTGTGTCAAAACCACACGTTGGCCTATTGTATAATACGAAGGACGTTAAATTTTAAAATAATTTAAACAAGGAAGCAAGAGGAGCCTAAACCCTAACAACACTTAAGCGATCGAGACCTCTGATTTAGGTACATATACATCAACTCATCAGTAATTTTTTTTGAATGACTAAACTTGCACACCATGGGGATAGAACCCCTGATCTCTCCTATCCTAAGTTTTATCTAAACTCACCAACACCACTGGACTATTCCCAAATAAATAACTCATCAATAAATGAGATATAATTCTACAAATGATCATTCAATACATAACCAACTTGAATTAGAACATGAAAAAAAAAAACCATATAATAAATACACGTTCATATTTATATTAGTTATGATTATTAACCGGGTAATCCTATTTCCTTCTCTCTCTTGTACAAATGATTATTATCCTTACAACTTTATTTTTATTGCCAATGAGGTGGTGGTGGAGTGGTAAGGAAGAGTCTTGGTGTTCTAAGGGACCCAGGTTCGATTCCTACCCTCCCCATTATTTTCTGCGGCACCTGTTGATGATGGGAGACTAAGCGAATAGGTGGAGATCGCTAGTTCGATCCTTGAACTGAGCGGGTTTTACCTCACCGCACTGTCGTGCCTTCGGGCGAGTGTTCACGGACTTCTACCCTAGGTGAGGGTTTTCCCCGGTTCGGAGGCGAGTGTATCCCGATGTGGTGAATTTCGCCAGTAGCCCGTTTGAAGGATTCGTTGGCCGTTAAAAAAAAAAAAGAAATTACTTTTATTACCCACAGATGAAAATATAAAGACGAAAAAAAATATTATAATATATAGTTACATATTTATGATGGTTTAGGAAAGCTACATTTGAGTTTCTCCACTAAGCAATATGTGGAATTATGGTCTCTATTTTGAAATTGATTTTTCCATGCTTTACACACAAGCATGCAAGTGCAAAAGTCTCAAAAGAATCAACCTGCCCTTTTGGATAGTTTTGCAAAAGGATAACCTTATTTTAGGCTACTTTAATTGTTGGTCAAGTTTATAAGTTATTAAATCATAAAGTTAGGGTTTAATATGTGTTTTCAAAAGTTGAGACCAATCTTTTGAAGTACAATCAAATTCTTTGGTGGATGAGGCCTACAACACCTCAATTAATTTAATTAAACAAGTTGCAACATGGTAGAATAATAATAATGCTATAATAGTCAATTAGCATTAATTGATGTTTTGAATATAATGTTTGATTGAACTTAATTGACTTCTGTTTATCAATTTTTTTCTATAAAATGGTTAACAATAATCTATATAAAAATTGTAACCCATGGCATTATAGCCTAGTGGTATCTTGGGGGTGGGATAAGGCTTATCACCATTAGGTCATGGTTCCCACAAAGGGGATTTTCCCATATTTATTGGGTTTCCTCCTGAATTGGTGTATAGGCATTATTGCCTAGTGGAGATGGATATGACCTGGTGGTTCTGCTGGTGGCACGATGATACTCCAGTGGTCCGTCAGTGATCCAAATTTGCCGTTCAAAAAAAATATAAAAATTGTAACACTTTATTCGACAATTTGTTATTTTTAAAATACATATATCTAAAAAATAACAAATTGCATCTTTGATTTATCAAAAGGGCGAATTGCTAAAAGTGGTTACATAATTGCAAAAAATAAAACATAGAAGTTTCTTCTTTATCTAAGGTGATATAACAAAATAAACGAGGTGACAAAAAAGACATACGTTTGATACTAGGAAGAATGTGTGTTCGTTTTTATGATTCTTTTTTCCAGAAGCTAGCACAGCAGGAACACCCCCTTTCACCTTCATCAGTTGTTCATAATCCGTCTTCCCTGCCCCACGTTCAAAAGCGTAAAATGAAGACGACGAAGAAGACATGTTCATCTATCATCATTGATACATCGTAAGACAAAGAAACATAAGCTTGTTACTGTTACCCTTAAAAAAGACGGTTTTTTTTCTGTAAATATTACACTTTCAATTTTTTGACGAGAAAGAAGCTATTAATTTGTTACTAATATACTTATTATTAAGTTGTTACTAATATACTTATTAAAACAAAACATAATTTATCAGTTAATTTATTTTTTATTAATTTCTATAAATTATTGATAGTTTGATCAAACCAAGTCATTTTTTTGGATCTCATAAGTAAATGAAACATAACATTTAAAGGATTCTAAAATGAATATATTAAGTATGCCAATAAATTAGCATATATCTAGTTCCCATCTATAATATGTATTGATATAAATGTGTACCAAAACCCTTTGCCCTTTTGGCCTTTTCAACTACATTTTGGGCCATTTCATAAATAGTTTCTTATCCTACCCTCAGGGATATCAAATCATTTGGTTTTAATGGCAACAAATTTGACAACAAGCACAATGAAATATTATTATTATTATTATAATTTATTTTGTGTGGTGATTTGTATGCATAAAAATAAAAAGACATATACATATACATACACAACACATATTTTATGTTCTAGATAGAGATGACAATGAGGCGGATGGGTTTGAGAAGCTTTCGGGTAATCTTAGTCAACATGTTATAAAAGCATTCCACCAGTGTCTTAATCGTTGTGATGCATTAGATAGATCATCTTGGGTGAAAGCACAACGCATACGATTAGGTAAAAGAGCATAAAAGTATTCCACCAGTGTCTTAATCGTTGTTATCCGGACGTTATTGAAGTTTGTATATTGTGTGGTCAATTGTGTATCAACTAGAGTAGTTATGCTGACGACTTATACATCGGCCTACACATGTATAATATGTGTGGTGGAACTAATTAAACCCATCACCACAAGCATATATTGTGTAATTACTCCTATGGCCATGGTCGAATCACTCTCGCCAGTCGCCACGTACATACACTTATCCATAACAATCAATCAAAATGACAAGCACCTAGAGATTGTTTGATCACAAGACACTAAAATATTATCTTGTCTTATGATAACTAATAATCACATGACTCCCTAACGAAACTCCTAGAGTTATCATACAACCCCTTCTAAGATTATTTACAAGTCTATACTATGTTGTTCCTACAACAATAGTTATGAAAATGGTTGATTTTCTTCTACAGTCACATGAGATCAAATTTGATACAAGATACTTTGTGTATTTTGTTTTTTTTTGGATTTTTATAAAAGTTTTATCATATTCATGAGTCAAACTACAATACTTATATTTATTAATATAAGTACTGCATAAAATATTTCGTATTAAATTTATTTTTGTTGACTAGTGAGTAAAATGTTTCAATTTCAAAGTAGAAAAAAAGTAGGCCTTGGCCCAGAAAACCTAGAAAAAAATATAACATGGTTTCCCCTTTTTCTTTGTTTCCAGCACAACGGAATGGGCCTTGGCCCATAAATTCTGGACAACATCCAGCCCAACCTTAATTTTCTTTTGTTTTACAAGCCCATCTTACACTCTTACTGAATTGTTCGACCTACGAGTCTACGACTAACGACGGGTTTGCATAATAATATATATTTTTCTAATTAAAAAATAATAATTTTTAGCCTTTTCTTTATAATCAGATCATACATTATTCAAACTCATAACTACGGTACAAATAAATATATTTTATACTATGTATTTTTGAATATCAAATTCATAACTACGGTACAAGTGTCATAAAAATTTAAATAAATATATTTTATATTATAACTTTTGAAGTAAATATGACATTACTGAGACGAACAAATCATACTTTATATACCGTCCATTTTTATCTAAACCCAAAACCCGACCAGAATTCAAAGGCACTCAGATCCGAATTATAGAATACCCGAAAAACTCGAACCTGATAAACCTGAACCCTACCAACCCAAACCTTTTATGGGTATGTTATCGGGTCACTCTTTCCCAGAAAAAAACCTGAACAACCCGACCGGAAAACAAACCCGAATATTTATTGTCATTTTCTTATAGATATGTTTTGGTTTGGTGTCTCTGGTATTTGGAACATTAAGGGCATGTTTGGCTAAGCTTTTTGAAACAACTTATTGACTTATTGACTTTTTGAAAAGTCATAACCTTCAAAATGATGTTTGGCAATGAGGGTGTATGTGAGAGGGAAAAGCCAATAAGTCAATAAGTCACTACATACTGACTTTTCCAAAAAGCCAATAAGTCAGTAAGTTGTTTCAAAAAGCTTAGCCAAACATGCCCTAAGTTTTAGGACTTTTGAACATTATAATATTATTTTGTCAAAAATGATGTTTAAATTTTGATGATATTTTTCGTAGGAATATATAATTTTTGAAGATGTTTTGTATAAAAAAAACATTTATTTTCATTTTACATTTATACCTGAAAACCGAACAACCCGACCCAAACTAACCCGAACCGACTAATCCGAACTTTAAATGGGTCAGTTAGCGGGTCACTTTTTTCAAGCCAAAAACCTTAACAAAAATATGAAATAATAGAAAGACCACTATGATACGTGTTACCGTATTTTTGTGTAGCAAAGAGACTAGCATTATGTGTGCTTACATGGTAGGTCAACGATAAATCATGCCTGCCTGGTTGTATATTTTTTGTTCCGTTTGTTTTTAAAGTGAAACTAGATTTTTTTTCTTAGCGCGCGAAGGCGAGGAACCCATACTTGCTTTCGTAATAGAACCTTGTCTCAGCTAACATAACCAACGAACAAATGGTGTTACAAAATTTGTACCTAAAAATCACATATAAGCTATATCCAATCATGCATTTTACGTATCACGGTAGATAAGAAATGTTGATTTAATACTATAGACGATTAGCCCAACAAGTTTATTTAATAAATATTAGTTAACAATATTGTATTTTAAAGTAATTGAATATAAAAATGATAATAATAATAATAATATAACATTTATCAAAATTAGTTAATTAAATGATTATAGTATAAAGTTTACTAAAATTAAAAAAAATATAATAATAATAAAAACAACAATAATAACATTTATCAAAATTAGTTAATTTAATAACATATATCAAAATTAGCTAATTAAACGATTATAATATAATGTTTACTAGAATTCAAACTAAACTAAAAGGTTTAATTTTGTAAGAGGAATTCTATTGACACACTAGCCATTCTATCCGTACACTTTACTTTTTAAATACGGGTCATATAAGCCTATACGGGTCGTATAGGTTCAAAAATCAAATCTACATGTGTCAGTTCTTGTCTGGCGGCTAGCTGGACCTATACGGGTCGTATTGCACTAGTTTTTTTTTTCTTTTTTTTTTTTTTACAATTTTTTGTGTAGATATAATCATAGTTTTAACAAAGTTTAATAAAAAAATTATTTTTAAACAAAAAACATTTTTAAAAATTTATCATGTAGTATAGGTTTGGTACATGTTCATTATACTATACTATATATGTTATAGCCGTATTCACGGGCGCAACTTTGTGGGGGCCGGGGGGGGGGGGGGGGACCCCGATCTTTTCACTCACTAGTGTATAGAATTTTTTAGGTATATACGTTTTCGGCCCCCGGTTTTATAATTTTTTTGGTATATATATCAAGCTTCGCCACTGAGCGTATTATATATTCAGCCACTGATCTATGTTATAACCGTATTATATAGTACACTTATACTATAGTTTATTGTACTATATTATACTACACATATACTATATTATACTACAACTGTTAGCATATACGAGATCTATACTATACTTATAGGCCTATATGGATCTATACTACACCTATAGTTTATTATAATATATTATACTTATACTATTGTATTTATGTTATAATACGACATGTAACGACAAAATACGTCAAGTAATGATATGGTACGACACGTATAATACAATACAACACAACACGTAAGAGTACAAGTGTATTCAAAACAAAATGACATGTAACTATAGAATACGGTACCACACATAACCGAATGTTCTCGATACGACACATATAGAGCATATACTTCATAAAACGACACGTAATGACAAAATACGTCAAAATACGGGGCCCGTATACACATCGAAAAGGGAAAACCTAAAATTATGAAATTTTGTTTTTACCCCCTATACGCATCGTATAGGTCAAAACTGGGTCGTATAGTACTATTATACGACTCGTATAGACATATACGATCTATATAGGCCCTCTGAATTCTAAAAAAAAGGTAATAATTGATAAATTAGGGGGTTTATACAGATCGTATAGGCCTATACGGGTCGTATAGACCCCCTGATTTATCAATTAACCTCTTGTTTTATTTTAAAACTCAGGGGGTCTATACGGATCATATACATCTATACGATTCGTATTGGCCTATTATACGACCCAGTTTTGACCTATACGATACGTATAGGGGTAAAATCAAAATTTAATAATTTTAAGTTTTGCCTTTTCGATGCATATACATGTCGTATTTTGTCATTACATGTCATTATATGAAGAATACCTTCTATATATGTCGTTCCGGTGACGTTCGGTTTCGTGTGGTATTGTATTCTATGATTACGTGTAATTTTGTTTGGAATCCACTTGTACTCTAACGTCTCGTGTTGTATGTATACGCGTCGTACTGTATCATTAATTGACATATTTTGTCGTTAAATGTCGTATTATGACGTACATTGTCAACATGTTCAGTATTATGGCATATATTGTCCGTACGGGTCGTGTCAGTGACGTTAGCTATTGTCACGTTTATTGTATGTAAGTGTCGTATTAGGGTGCAGATTGTTTATACGTGTCATGTTATCTCGTATTATGGCGTAGTATGTCTCTGCTTGTCATATTGTTCCGTATTATGTCTCTACGGTATCGCATTTTGGCGTATATTGTCGGTTACTTTTCGTGTTGTATCCATTAAACAAACAAAAAATACTTAAAATACATTATACAAACAAAATACATTTAAGATTACAAATTAACCTATACAATACATATACGAGACCTTTACTACACCTATATATGCTCATACGAGACCTATATCTCACATATACTATACTACATTGTACATGGTATTCTTAAAAAAAATTAAGAAAATTTTTATTTAAAAAAATAAATATTTTTAGAAAACTTTGTTAAAACCATAAACAAATGTATAAAAAATTAGTAAAAAAAAAACCTCAACCAATACGACCCGTATAGGTCCAGTCAAATAGACAAAATCTGACACATTAGTCTTTATTGGAAATTGAAAAAGCAATACGACACGTATAAGCCTATACGACGTGTATTAAAAGTGTATATTTAAGGAGTTGTTTTGAAAATTCAAATAAAAAACATAACGTAAGGAAGTTTTTACTTGGAGTACAAGATTGGATGTTTCTACTTTACAACACACATACGAGGAACACATATAATTTAAAAGGGAGAATGCTTGAGTTAATTCTTATCCGAAAAAAAGGAAAGAAAATATGGTTTGATATTTGAAGTTCATTGATTAGGAAACAAATAATATTTCTATAATTTTCTTGTTG